>JAOEGS010004047.1:2085-100529 GCA_025447755.1 Corythornis vintsioides
AAGTGGAAGGGCAAGAACAACAACACTGGGAAACTAAATGTGTTTTACTTCGTCAAAATAACCCAAACACAAAAAAAACCCCAAACACACAACCATGAATCTAGGAGGACAGAAGCTTTTTTGACTGTTCAAAGCATGTTTTTGCTGACTTAGTTCAAGCCCAGACTGCCCTCCACTGCTCCTTGCATTTGTGCTTTGTGAACATTCCAATATGTCACTATTTCATCCACACCAATAAGACGTTCACATCTCCCAAGCTCTCACTGAGCAGAGATGTGCTTTTCTCCCCAGGTCTAACAGATTATCCTGCAACCAAATGAGAGCACTGGCCAGAAGCTAAGGCAGCTGAACTCCCACTGCAAGGAAACCAGCCATTTCCAAAGGTGTTCCTTTGCCTGCAAATGCACCATCAGGACAAGGTCATGGAGGAGAGAGTGGAAGGCTCTGGTTCAGGTGAGAATATACACTATGGAAGCAGCAGAATGAGTGGGTGAGAAGAGTTTGCTACTGATGGATGGCCATTGTATAAATGCATTGCAATTAAGAAGCAGTGCCTGTCATTAAAAGTTTACAGTCTAAATAAGTAAAGCACAGAAGGGATCAAAGAAAAATGCATTTTATGGATGGGAAACCAAGGTACTTTTCTAACTGTGTCCTCCTTATCTGACCTAGGGAGCCTTTTCTTACGAGTGCATTTTCTGATGTGCTTCACAAAATGCATTCACTTTATGCAGTTGGCAAACCCAGTTGTTGCATCAAAAATAGTTAATGGCAAGTATCAGCATTTTTCTCTCTCCTTCCTCATAACTGGGAGACAGCAAACAACAGCTGTGTAAAAGGAAAGAGCAGTACAAATTAACACTCACCCTGAATCACAGGGAACACTAAGCCTTAGATTCAAGCTGGGAACTTCCCCCAACTGCAACCAGATATTCTCAGAGTTGGTTTGCCACACAGAAACCCGAGGAGCATCATTCTTTGCAACATACTGGGCTCATCTGGTGCAAAGAAATCATAACTCTGCCTGTGAGTGGCAGAGAGAGGAAAGGCCTCCCAAACTGAAGGACCTGAGCAAACCAGGACACCCAAAAAGAACCTGTCAGGAGGCCTGGGTGCATGAGAGGGTGCTGAGCACCACTGCCCCAAATCCAACTGCCCTGCTGGGAGCCTGGCATGCACTGCCTTTGCCTCTGATGGTAACACTGAGCTTCATTTGAGGAGAATGTGGAGAAAGAGGGCTCAGTTTATTTTTTTTTTCTCTCTAGGCTTCCTTGATCCGATCATGACGCAAAAAAACTAATTACAGCAATTAATACAGAATTAGAATAGTTTCATGCTAACTCTGAGTAGCTTTCTAGCAGCAGATTGCCTAGAGATACAGGGTTTGAAGAAAACTCTAAAGCTCTTATTTTCCTGATTACAGCTGTTGAAAAACTAACATGTTGGTCCTCAGAATGAAGAGGGAAAGCTGACTACGAAGCCCTTATATTATTCTGCAAAGTGCAGCAATACATTAATAGAGACAGAGGCACACAAAGGAACTAAGAAATGTGCTCAGAAGTCAAATCCCATTGCATTCTCAGACTCTTCACTGCTTTTCTGTGTTGGAAAAATGTGCCTACCTGGTAATTTCCCTTCAATACCACCAAAGATGAACCCAAATGGGAAAACAAAAGAGGAGATGCCAAGGGAAGGAGTCAGTTGAAAATTCTTCATATACCTTAAGCCACATCAAGGAAAATCTAACAAATCAGTGCAGAGAAAGAAGCACATTGTATCAGCAAGGCCTCAAATGATTTGCTCTCCTTTTAAACTTTAACACCCATGTCTATAGAGAAATCAGCATATACGCTCTGGGCACGTTGCTCAAGCCTTTTATTGCATAGCACCAAAAAAAGCGAGAAAGCGTAAACAGTTGCCGGTGTACTGTTGGCTGGTGACAGCAAACAAACCCCATACTGAACAGCCCTGCTTCACCCAACAAGCACTGCTGCTCGCCAACTGCAGGCTTACCCTTGCCTAGATGAAAAAGAGCCCTCCACCCATTCACCGCTGGGGTAAGGATCTGGTGAACTGTGCTGCAGCTAGCTAGGAATCAGTCTTTGGGAAACAACTGATATGAACTCTTACTACTGGGTGGAGCAAGGTGTATAAACTCTTACATGCAGTTTCCAGGAGCAGATAACTACATTCAGCACTGGCTGCATGGTTATACTGACCAGGAACAAAAAAAAAAATCCCAAACAACTTCAGTGGGAACCACGTGTGACCTCTGAAAGACATCAGCTTCATGTAAGATATTAAGAAGCCCTCTTCATCAAATAACCAAGAGTGGAACAAACCATTAAAATAATTCCTTTTCCATGCACAAAGGTTAAGGATTTAATAGATTTTTACTGTATTAGCACAGAAACCCACTTTTACTTTCTGTAGCTAATCTTGAAGAAACATTAACATACCGTATTTTTCTGCTGTATTAATGAACATTACAACTAAGACAGTATTATACTCATTATGAACCTAATAACCAGCACATGATCCCAAAGCATGACTATATTAACACTTGCCTGCAAAGATGTGAAATGAATAGCACCTCTGTTAGGATTATTAAAAAGAATCTTGCTTAAAAGAGAACCTGGTATAATCTTTTTATTTCACATTTCTCAGAACATACCTGATGTCCAGGACACACAGTGTTAACCTGTTCTGGATGTGAACTAGCTGCACAGTTCGGGACTGAGTATTAAGACTGGAATTTTACCCAAAAATTGCCATCACAAGAAGAAATTTTAAAATATCTGTAATAAAACTACCGAGGCCCTGGGATTGAATCTGGATCCACGGACTCATTATGAGCACTAAAGGAGTCAAGTGTTTGCTGGCTCTGAAGGACTAAATCTACATGCTTTCTGGTAATTTCAAACACTAAAAAAAGATGTCTTAAAGAATTCAGTGATTCTGTGGCAGAGATTAATTGGCCAGCACATATGTTCTTAGAGGCCACACTTGTGGGCAGCTGGTGGTTTTGGGACTAGATCAGTATGATCTAGGTTGGCTAGAGCTGGCTCTGTGCTTTATCTGATAAAGTTCAAAGTCATCTTGTCCTGGGGAGTCTACACCTCACAACATAACTCACTGTAGGGTACAATGTCTTTGGGAGGCCTGGCCTGCTGAGCAGCCAACTACATCTTCCTTGGCCAGATGAAATGCTTTCCCCATGCTCCACTTCAGTGTCCTACTTTGCTTGTCTTCAGTCCTCATGGCACTTGTTAACCACCCTTATCTTAAATAGCTGTTGCCTCCTTCCCACTTTTGGTATCCCCTTGTCATCTCTTTCTTTTTGCTCCTCACTTTTTTTTCTATGAAGACACAGCCATATCCACAGACTCTAAATAGCATCAGTGGCTGTTGGTGACCTTGTGTTGACAGCAACATTCACAGTTTTGCTCTTTTTCCCACCTGGCAGCAGGAATCGGAGGAAATACTCTTTCCTCATCCCAAACATTCATCTTGACTGGATCCATTCTCATTTGGGAACAAGAAACACCATAGGGGTACACTGATGGGACAGGAGTCTGCTGGTACAGGTACAGTAAATCTTTGCTGAGGGGCCAGAGCCATCAATGCCAGCATCTGTCAGGGCTGGACTGCTGATTTCACATGTTCCCACACATATCAGCATCATCCAGACCACTGTATCTTACTACTCATTTGAGAATGATATAGTTCCACAGTGCTGCCCATGACAAGAGAGAAGAAAGTACAGGTGAGTTAATCTGACTGCAGATAAAACTCAGAATTAATATCAACCAAGCTATCTGGAAGGTGAAAAGGAAATAAGTAACAGTCAGCATAGATTTATTAAGAATAAATCATATCAGGCCAGTCTAATTTCCCCTGTGAAAGAGAAACAGCGCATGTGGATGGGGAGAAGTAGTCAGTGATCTGGGTATTGACTTTAATAAGGATTTAACAAACTGTAATAGGGCTCCCTCACAGGCAAACTAAGCAAAGATGCCCTGCAAATCTGCTGTGAAGGAGTTAGAAGCACTCAGAAAAGCCTCACTCAGGGCAATCACAAGCAGAGCTGCTTCACTGCCACAGTGGAGGAATGAGACCTCACAGGGAGCTTTTCTAGACTCAATGGGATTCCCTGTTTCCAGGAGTGTTTTAGACCCCGAATCCCTGGTGACCTGTGTGTCACACCACCTTTACCTGCTGGAAGCATGTCAAAACATGGCACTAGAATACAAAAATCTGCTAGAAACTGGAGAAGCCTCATGAAAGAGACCAAGATGAAGACAGAGTAAGAATAATCAGCTCTGGTGCCCATGGGACCTCAGCCTTGCAGACCATACTTGAAGGAAGACCTTGGACCTTGGCAATCAAGAGCCCCTGGGACAGCACCAACAAAGATGCAAGAGTAAAAACTTGTTCCATTCAGACTGCAAGAGCTAGGAACATACTGATGAAGAAAACAGGTAGATACAACCCAGAATAATAAACTTCAGGTAAATTAATATAATAAATAAAATACAAAAATGGAACAAAATAAATATAAAAAGGAACAAAATGTATATATTGTAAAATAAGAGCAATAAAATGCAACAAGGGAGACTCAAGTGAGGTATTAAGAAAAATTCTATAATGGTAAAGTTGGGTAATTTTTGACATTAATAGATTTTTTTTTTCTAAAAGTACATGGACTATGGAAAAGATTACCATAAAAAAACTACTTTCCATGGTAGCAAACCCTCAGCAAGTTAACAGCACAGACATTAACCATTGCTGTAATTCTACAAGTAAAATATTAAAAAATCCAGAGCATAAGCTTTGATTTGAAGATCCACCTCATTGACTACCTAATTCATTCCTAATGACATAATCATTGGTGAACAGCAAGTACAATTCAGAAGGTCAGAACTCTAATATCAATCACTAGATTTTATAAAGTGCTGCTTTACTACCAGTTTCTGTTCTTTATTGTCAAAAAGCAAACAAACATGATCTGATTTAAACACAGTGATAGGAGTCATTTGTACAAGCTGAACATTCATAATTCAGTTGACTATGAATTAGACCCAAATAAAAATATTTTTATGTCCCTGTCCTAAAAATACATAAACAGAAATAAAGCCAAGCCATAGAAAGATTAATTACTACATTGTCTTCCTAATGGAAAATAAGGTCTGGGTAGTCTACTGCATTATTTGTGCTAAATAATCAATATTTTATGGTCTCACCATATTTAACTTTACAAGTACATCTAAATACCCTTTTTGAGAAATTCTAGTGAAATACTGTGATCATAACTCATGGTCATATTCCAGTGAATTAATGATTCCTTGAAATACACCATGCATAGGAAGTCATATTTCATCTGCATCTATTTCTCTTATTCATTACCTAATTTTTCAAATCCCAAATCTCTCTGCAGCTCCTCCTGAATTGCAACAAAATACGTTACAGGGGCCCCTTTGATAGCAAGGGCATAAATATGTGTTTGTGTTACCACAGGCCACTGAGAAAAGCCAGAATTAAATGGATTTAAAAGTTTGTCATCTGTAGGATCAATGCCTTAATAATGAGTTAAATATCTATATATACCAGAATGCTTGTAAAGGGATTATAAACTCACTCCTCACCTGTCCCTGACTTGCAGCACAAATGGTCCCTGCACTATATGACAGGGGTGCACAATGCACAGCCCCTCGCCAGCTCTTCATGCCACTGTGCAGGAGCTTTGCCCATACCAACTCCAGCTGCACTGCAGCTGCCAGGGTTTAGGGTCAGGGTCACCCACTACACCTATGACAGATGCCCTCTGGTAACTCCCCAAAGGGGAGGAAAAAGGGAACAAGGGAGAGACTGAGCCATTAGAAGAGGAAACTAGAACAGCTTGAATGAAAACTAAAATAATAATTGGCTATACACAAAATCAGTATCAAACCCAACACCCTGCTGGCAGTTAGATCTCCATCACCACTGCTGCTGGGAAGCAGGCACCAGGGAAGAACCAGTGGCAGATGGAGATGGGGGTCAGGAGCTGGATTCTATCAATGCACCTCCTTTAGACCTAGGAACTGCAGAGCCCCTCAGTGCAATCCTAAGATCCTAGCTGAGGAAGGGGTTCATGCAGGATCTTAGCTGTGAACAGGTGCCCAAGTCTCATTAAAGTCATTGGGATAACAACCCACTGGAGTCAGTGACCTGCCAAGTGCTTTTCTCAGTCATGCTGCCCTGATGAATCAGCTTTCAGCACCAGCAGCCTGAGGCCAGCTCAATCCTTCTGAAACCTGCTAGAAGTTCTACTCTGAAGGAAATAAAAAGCATCCCCTTATGCCATCCTTTGCCTCTGATGAAGTTAAGCACAGTATACACTAGAATTTTTTCCCCCCTGTAAACATATTGTTTATTTCTGCACTATGCTCAGCTGAAGAACAACACTGGCTTTTAAAGTAGCATCATTTTGCAGATGTCACTGTGATTTTCCCAGCAGTATCATCCATTAGTTATAAAAGGTGCAAATGAAAAGGATTTTAAAATTGGCATGCAGGTAGAGTAAGAAATAATGCACTAATAGCCTAGGTGGTGGCTGGGTTTTTGGCAAGCTTTTGAGAGAAGAGACAGACAGGTGATCACATGAACTTTGTGTACATTTTCATGTGAAGATAAAAAGGATAAAACTGTCAGGAATTACAAACAAGGACCACTTATATATATAAATTCACATCTATATGTACTTAAATGGAAGAGAAGAATGAGAGAGCTCGACAGCACTTGGTGTGTCTCCTGGTGCCTTCCAGTACTGGGGCTAGTCACTGACCAAAGTTATGGCACTGTAGCTCTCCACGTCTTTCATGAAAGAAGTGTATGTGCAAACCAGAGCTTTATTAAACAATCCCAAACAAGTGTGAGTAATATCAGGTTTGCAGCTGAATTTCTTCATGCTTTATCAGAGGCTTGCCAATCTGAGGGTACAGTTCATTTGAATTTGCCTTACAGGGCAGCTATGATTTTACATACATTGTAATATGCAAAATTAGGCATACAAGTTCCTTCAAAGCCATTTAAGCAGGGTTTTTTTCCCTGTCCAGGCATCTTCTTGCCCCTCCTTACTATGTAAGAAAGAAGTGAATATATCTTTTTATAATGGGTGCTATTTCTGTAACAATATACAGCCTATGCTACACATGTCCCTACTCAACCAGAACTTAGACACAGTCAGTCAAGGCTGACAAAACTGTGCTCTTCTGATAACTGCTGTAACAAACGATTTTGTTACTGCTGTTTTATTTAGATTGTTGGAATTTTGTTTGTAGGTTTGGAAGTTTGATGTCATGATTGACTGGGAGGGAATTGCTTTGTCTCTGTCTTGCTTCATCAGTCAAATGTTTCAACTTTCAGAAGCAACCAGTTGATGCTGAAGCTCCTGTTTTAACAAGTGGCATATCTGTATTTGAGTGAAAGAAATATGTAAGAAGTAACCTACTTTTAATCATCATAGCAAGCATCAATGACAGGAAGAAAAGCTGGGTTCAACCTGTTTAGTATCTTGTAGTAGCTCTTCCCTTTCAGAGCTTTAGACATGAAAATAACTTAATGAAAAATTCTCTTGGCTATGTCTAATATATTTGGCATTAATTCCCCTCTGGAAATATATGTCTCTCTCCATTAACTATAGATGAAACTTAAGAGATCTAACTTCTAGATCACTAAAGACAGTTAAGATGAATACTGCAATACAGGGAACAAGTGTGGGTCGAGGGATGGCAGTAAAGAGTCCCTTCATATTTGAAGCTGGCCTGGTGGAAACAAAAGCCCTTTTAGGGAGTGTACGGGTAGAAGACTCTGGCATTTTAACTTGAGACATCCTATTACTCTCCTAAAATGCCCTGTGATGCAGCCAGGGTTCAGAGTGGTAGCACAAGGCATTTCTTTCTCCTTGATGCCGTCTGTCATTTCACACGCTGTTTCAGAGAATTATTCTCCCCAAAACATTACATTCTAAAATATTTCTCAGCTAAAAGCATCATCAAATCTCTTTCACAACTTGTTAATGGAAGGAAAAACCAGTTAGAAACTGTGTTCTAGGTGCTGTAATGGGTGCTTAGTGCTGCATTCACCGAATCCATCAGTGGCACTTCACAGACATCTACACAGCCTATTTGCTTCCTAAATCACTGAAACGTGAAGACCTTTTGCATAACCCAGGAATATTCCTTAAGTGTTTAACATCAATAATAATGAAAACTGGCAACACAACAACTTAAGCAATGTAAAATATGGCATGGTAGGGTTCAGCTTGACTTTCATTGAAGGATTTCTAAAAATAAAAGTACATCATCAGCAGTGACAGCTTGCTTAGTGACTCAACACAGTGGGAAACCTATTGCTCTAGAGGACTATGTTCTGCCTCATTATTTAATACAGACATCACAACCATGCTGTTCTGTTTTCAGTTCTCAAACGCATGATGCAAAGGAACCCACACCTCAGTACGTCTGCCTTAGAGTGAGAATAACTCAGTTGAGATCTGCACTGCTGATAGGGTACTATCAGTGCCAAGCTACACAGTTTACTGTGAGAGTTAGAAAGGGTTGAGAGTCTAAAACCTCAGCTGGTGGAATCAAGAGATTGTATGAGAACATCTGCTTCATTCTCTAAGCATGCACACTTCTAGCACTCAGCACGTGAAGAAAGGCTCTAGCCCAAGAACAAAATACACTGTACAGGGTAAGAACCCACAGACAGAAAACTGGAAATGCTTCTTTTTTAACATAAGTCACATTTTTGAAAGCTCAGATGTCCCATTATTGCTGTACTCATACTTTAAACCAGCAAGTAGCCTCAAAGAAAAATGAAGTGGAAGAGAACAGGAGACACTGGGGAAACACCAGTGATGATCTGGGTCTAGTGTCAGGGTAAGAAGAAGTAGAGAAGATATTGTGGAGAGCCAGGGCTGGCAGCATATGTGGAGACATACCCATGAAAAGAGAGGCAAAAAGATGAGGAAAAAATAAACCCATACTGAGTTTGGGAAAGCTGATTCTGGTGACCAGAGGAGGGTAAGGGGTAGAAGGAGGAGAAGGGACCAAAAACTGGTTCCTAACTTCACATGTAATTAGGAGAGCCAAGGGAGATGAGTGTGAAATCCTGTTTAGAATGGTCAGAATACTTGCTTTGGCCATTCTGTCTTCTGCTGCAAAATTGTATTCTTTAATTACAAAGATAGCTGAGCAAATTAATTAAATAGCAAAATGAAAGCCAATTCATTCTGGCCAAACAGAAGGGAGCTGTGAAAAAGGAAAAACTCATTTTGGTTCTACCTACACCAATTTCTGCTGGAATCCCAGTTGAAAAAAATGTCCCATATTCCCATATACTCATGTATTCTAGATGATCACTGTGGAAACACACTGGGCTACTGGCTAAGACAACCACACACTCAAGACCATTTATTTTCCTAACTTTTGCCTGCCTTACCTCAAAACATCAGTGATATCTTTGGAATATATTTAATTATTATTCAGTTTAAAGAAATGCTGCATAGGTAGGACAAAGGGCAAATTACATTGTCTTTTCCATAAGGATGTAACTATTAGAAAAACTTAGCCACAGAATTATTCCCCTACATTACTTCTGAAAGGAAGACTGAAATGCACAATCTGCCTCAAATATCACAACCATCCAGACACCAGGAGGAAGGTTCCACGTATCTGAAAGCAGCACAGAATCCAAAGGTGTAAGATAAATCCAAAGAAGCAATTTTGTGGTGTTCTGAAAGCAACTGACAAAAAAACCCCACCAAAACACAAAGAAAGGGAAAATATCAAAAGGTGAGACTTCCACAACAAGTAGCTCTAGGGAATACAGCGCAGTCTCCTTTCTTCATGAGGCACTGCCAACATCTCTCCACTGCAGGTTATTTCAGCAAAAACATATTCACTCCACTGCAATTATTGTACCTTGATGGTAAAGATGTTGATGCTGAGGCTGAATAAATAACTGGAAATTGCTATGCAGCATATGCAACCACCAGTAAAAATGCAGAACAGGTGATATATGGGACCTTGGCTTACAAATAAAGTGACACAGGATCCAGCAATCTTTTCAGGGTGTAAAACACATCCCATAAAGTAACTACAGAAAGTTTTTAATTGCTCAATATTTACTGTTTTGCTCATTAATTCCACAGGACATATATAAATTGGTTGCATTTATAAGGTTTCTTCAAGATTTTTGCAGCATCCTAGAACAAGGTAAGAGTTTGAATAATGGGATCCATGGTGAGGGGGGTAAAAATGAGAAAATACTTCCAGTAAATGTCATGTACAGCCAACTCTAAAAGATTGAGGCAAGCAAACTCTACTGCCCAGTGATCCCACTTCACACACCACTTTTTCCTCTGTACAATGCTGTCCCACATTAGGCATGGTGCAAAAGTGAGGCAAGATAAACATAAGTACTGCCAGAATTATTCATCTTGTTTGTCTTACAGTGCCTTTCACACCCTTCCTTCTCAATTTCCTTACTTTCTCCTAGATATATTTTTGGTCTCTTCTAAGTTATTTATCCCTAGTTATCATCTTTTCAATCTTACCTTTTCTTTGCTTTGTCAGTTACAAAGTACAGTAACTGCACTTTCTGTTTGAGAGGCCTCCAGAAAAAAAACCAGTAAAACAAACACTAAGGCCCCCAAAGCCCCAAATTAGTACATGGCCTGGCTCTGCTTGATGAACATCTAACTCTGCTCCAGTCCTTCTTCACTTAACTAGTTGAAAGTGTAAGATGAAGGAGGACTGAACCCAAAGAAATTGGTTTATGGTGCTTCTGTTTCACATTTAAATTTATTTCGTTGCTTTTATTTGTCCAGGAAAAGAACAGGATGCGTGTTAAACCACAAGGACATTTGGCCACAGAATAAAATAAGTTATTCTTAGCTAATGCCGGGCTAATGATGAACATGAGCAAAATATTTGTGATTGGCTGATAAAAATAAGATTGCATCGATGTTAACGTCACATTAACCTTATCAAATAGCTGATTTGGGGAAGTCAGAGGTTTTGAGTGATGAGTACTTACACTCTCACTTGAAATCCAATTTCATGCTAGGAGGTACTCACTGAACTTATTATTCTGTTTAATTTTTTTAAATTAAGGTCCCTCAGCAAAGGATCTGAAGTATTAGAACCTCTCAGGGATAAAGGGATTCTCAGGAGGAGGAAATGTTGGATGGAGTAACTAGAGAGGCCTTTGTAGAGAAGGCAGGTGATAAGAGCATTAGAGCTGCGGACCCTGGAGGGTATGGAACTGGAAGGAAGAAGTAAGGTGACAATGTTTGATGATGACACTAAGCCAGTCACAGCTGACTGCAGCACTGCAAAAATCAACAACTGGGTATTGAAATGGCAGATGAAATTAATCTAAGATACAGAGATGTGGGGAACATCAGAATCTTATATATAAAACAGTTACTGCTATTGAGGAACAAGCTGTCTGCATTCTAACAGGTCTATAAATGCATCATGTTAATGGAGATTAGAAGTAAAAAAACTGCATATTAGAAATGGAAGAGAACAAGGGGAGAAAACACCACTGTATCACATTATAAATCTAAGAGTGTGTCACATCTTAATTACTGAGCAGTGTTCTGGCCCCCCACTATTTCAGAAAGGATATGGGATCAACAAATGTTCAAAGCAGCAGAACAACAGTAATTGCAGGTGTGGAGCAGCTTCATGGGAGGGGTGCTAAGTAGATTAGGACTCCCTAGAAAAGAAACAACTCAAAGATGTGGAGAATTCCGAGTTGTTGGGAGTAGCAGCAGAGCACAGGGAACTCTGAATCTGCCACCACAGCCTCACTAGAGCGACGATGGTCCAAACTCTTCATCTCCTCACCTGAGGCTGCTCAGAGATGCTGGTGAGTACAGTGTGGAGCAGGGGGCAGAGCAAGGAAACCCTTCTCACTTCCCATCACTGAACTGGGGAAAAAACCCACCACCCAACACAGAGGGCTTTGGCAGTTAACAAGTGAAACTAAACAATTCTGCTTTGTTTATTTAAAATTCCTAGAGTGTGTCTTCCCTCAAGATACATCTACACAAACAGATGTATCTTTCACATATATATTTATATAACATAGGTAAGTGTCCAACCTTCAGAAGTTGTTCTAGTACCTTAACTGAAATATTTACTTTTCTTCCCTATACAAAAGCAACTGTTGCTTTGCTTGGGATTAAAAAGTTACTAGACATATAAACCAATTTTACACCATTTGTGGAATTACTCATTCTAGGTACAAAAGAATTGTTTCTGCTTAATAAAAAAAAAAATCAGTTTGGTATTTTTCTCTACTCTTCACTTCTCAGTATTTTACCTCCATTCATGCAAAGGCAGCCTGCTCTGGATGCCTCTACCTGAGCACAGTGGGGGACAAGGTCACTTGAGGTCCCTTCCAGCCTAAACCATTATGTGACTGTCATTCTGTATTTCCATTTTTTCCTACCCCAAGACTAATTAAAGACTCTACATTTGTGTATATATGTATTAGCAAGCACATACTATTATTATGACCATGCAAAATGTTCCCAAATTATAAATAAGGACAACTCTATCAAATGGGACAAACACTCCTGATATTGATCGAACAGATAATTATATTTTCAAGACAGCTGCCTGTAACTAACTAGCTATTTAATGATTATTCTCATGCCAATATGAGCAATAATAATCACTATGTCAGTGTAGGATTGTAAAGATAGAGGTTTGTGTAAATTCTTTTTCCTAATAATTTCCTGAGAAAATACCTTTTTAGCCAAGAAGACATCATGAATTATTGATACTGATTTTTATAATCTTTTCCTTAATATTTAGTCCCTTGTTAGGAATTAATCTGAATTATTAATTGAGGCATTAAAATACATATACACATTATAGCAAGCCAGCTGAAGGACTAGGTTTTGTGTTGCAAGCTCAGAAAGTCTTTGCAAGAACTGGTACTGGAAGCACCCTGGAAGAATTACTCTTGGGAACAGAAATGGCAAACTAATTTATTTGTTCACAAAACATTTTCTCTCCTGCCTCGGCATGAAATAAATGTATTCAATAATAGATCTGAAGTACTTTGCTCAAATTCTCATGAAGGAAGAAACTGTGTCTGTGGGCTACAGCAGGGAAGTAGACAAAAGAACATGATTTGTGATGAGCAGTATCCAGAAACATTTTTCCTTGGGTGTTGGAAATTTATTGCCATGGAGCAAAAGATCTGTTCAGAATCTGCCTGTGTTCTGTTCAGGGGCTTGTGCTGTACAGATCTTTTCAGAGCTCTTACACACAGCACATCTCATGGCTACTATCTGCTTGTGTTACTGCAGAAAGCAATATTCCTGTCACTACTCCCTAGCAGCTTGAGAGGCTGAGTTGAGAACACAGTCAGTAGCTGACCAATGCATGGGCAGAGAAATAAACATTAAAACAGTGTGTTAATCCAGATCAAGAAACCCCAGAAATAGTGTAACAATAGTACTACATCATATATATTCTTGTTTTCATTTCCTTTAAGCCTACACACTTTGGCATAGCAAGCCTAATAGCTATTAAAAGAGAGAAGAAAATTCTCCAAACATGAGAAAGCATTTGTAGGAAAGTCATTATTGTTACCATTACTTTTGCTGAAACTCTACTGGGACCACAGTCTTTTTATTTTTTTATTAGCACTCTACAAATAGGATGTGAATTCCAGCATATGCACTAATCAATACTTTCTCCTTCAGTACCCTGAGAAAATAAGGGATTCAGATGATATCTCCTTAAATGTCTTAACATAATGCCTATGGCATCTCATATGCCTTAAATGCTAATCTGAAAAAAAAAAAAAAAGGCAAAATCAACCAAGTAACAACAACCACCACTTTCTGCCACTCTATCCCCAAACACTCACATGGCTTCATTGCCCAGTCAGCTACTTTCCATTCAGAGATGCCCTGAAATAAAGCTTAACACTTAAGGTCAGCTCTAAAGTTATAAAACTCATCAATCCACCTATTTCAAAATACACAAAACATTCTCAGCAGTCAGAACGGCAACAGATAGTTTTATTCTGTGCACTAGAAGCCTGATACAAGCCAATTCACTAACTTCAGGGAACTTAGATTTTATTTTTTAATTCATTAAGGCAGCTCTTTCATTAAGCCTGGACCAAAGTTTTGTACACTGGTCAGAAGAGACAGACTCCCTATTGCTTTATGGTATGGTAGTGTATGAGCACATTGTCTCTGCCTATCTTTCAGGTCTTTGCATTCATATGATAGCTGATTAAATGTTTCCAAGAGTTCAGCCTCAATCAAGCACTTTAAGTGACCAGATTCTCAGACATGCCAAGAAAGAAAAAAATAAATTTCTTCTAACAAAATATTGAGGTGAAGGTTTTCCCTTCTGACCATGAAGAAGATGTTTGCTTAGTTTGTAGCAGCATTTGAGGAGCCATGGGCAGAGGTGTTGAGAATGCAATACCAGAGGCAGTGATGTGGGTATGGGACTGCAGCTCAACGCAGAAAGCTCAATAAGCAAAAAGCCACACTCTGCCCCATTCTCATTCTTGTGAGTAGAGGATACCTCTATTATCCACATTGCAGAATCTCTCACATGGTCTCAGTTCCTGGATTTGAGAGTCAGAAGTGGGATAAGCCCATTCTGGATGGATCACCTTGCTGCTGAAACACCAGGGGGTGATACAACAGCTTGGAGAGACAGCCAAGATGTATTTCAGAGAAAGCAAGGCATGACAGCAAGTATCTGCAACTATCCCTGTTGAACATTAGAAATATAATTTAACAAGAGAAAATTGGCTTTGCCAGCACAGATTGAAATAAGCAGATGAACAATGACTTTACTTCCCACAAGACTTCAATTACTCAAACTTAAACAAAAACAAATTCACAAATGCAACTGGAAGAATAAGAGTCACAGTTCCAGTACTGAATCAACTTAACAAATGTAATGGTGTAACACCAATAGAGTAGCTGTTGTTCTAATAGCTATATTAAACCTCTGAGCATAATCAAAATGAGTGTGATATTTCCATAAGGCAGAGTAAACTCAGACTGAGTACTATGCTTAAACCATTAACAGTATTGTTGCCTTCTTGTTGATTAGTTTGTGTTTGGAGTAATGTACGATATTTTACACTAGAAAAGGAGAAATTATGCATTAGGGAAGGAACATTCCTTCTTATTTGTCCCTTTTTGGAAATGGAGAAGTTTATCTGGCCCTTAGCATAGTTTTCCAATTTTGTTGTTCTCCAAAAGTGGTTGAAGTTGCAAATCATCCCCCCAGCGTTGGGCGCGTTCAGCTGCGTTCTAGAACATAAGCATACAATCCTCAACTCAGCCAACATCCAGGGCTACCCTATATGAATACAAAGGGAGAATTTAGATGTCTTCATTGCTTTTTTGTGCCTCTCCATGAGGATACTCATTTGTCCCATGAAGCAAGAAGAACCTGAAGAGCTACATGAAGAGCTACACGCAAACCCCTTGGCAAGCACGTGTGGCCGCAAGGCAAGGCCGTAGGTTTCCAGCAATGCCCTGTGCAGTGTAACATCCCCCCAGCACTTCTGAAGGCCACTTCTCACCAGAGCCCTGCAAGTGAATGCAGTATGCATTATGCAAAGCATGAGCTGGGCACCTGACATGGGGGTGGGTCTCAATCTGGAGTCTCATTTCCCAGACTAGCATAGGCAGCAAGTGTCACCACGGCGACGTGCTGAGCTCCCAGAAAAGCTGGGGGAGAGGGGACGGGTGCCCTCAGTGACACCTGCACACAGAGAGGGAGTTGGAACTCTGAGCAGCAGGATGATGGCATGAGACAGAGCCTGAAAGGATGCAAAGAGATGAATGACACGGGCTGCAAAGGACTTGGCGGGGTTCCAGCAAGGATTCGGGATATCTCAAAGGAGAGGGAAAGGGTGAAGAACAAGGGGGGGGGGTAAAGCAAGAATCTGGTTTATACCAACAAAAATAGGCAATTCAGCTAAAAGGCTGACAATCTGTTATCTGCTTATCACTCTGCATAGATATTTCCGTGGTATCGGGCAGTAGAGTGTCAGATTCTGCTCATGCTGTTACACCCACACACAGCTCAGCAGGTTAAGACTGGCGTGTTCTAGCTTAATTGTGCCTGAGTCAGTCCGGGCACGTACTTCTGGAAGGTACTCTTCTCTCCGAGTTTTCCTGTCTTACTCTCATTAGCAAGACCCAAAAGGGCACATCCAGAAGATGATGTGAGCACAAGCCTTGTCCAGATGAAATCGTTAGCATGCTCCCATCAGCAGACTATTCAGTGCCACTCGAGTGCCAAGCTCCTGCCAGGCTTTTACACTCCCCTGACATGCTGACTCTGATGGAATTTGTCATTCAGTGTTTCATGCCACCAGAGCAGCCTGCACTGCACCACCACCACCAGTTGTCGTCAGGAGCCATGAGTGGAGCTCAGCACACGCCACTGACGGAGCGCTAGCCTGCGTTTCATATATAGCACTGGAGCTGTTCCCGTGGCACAGCCACCTCCTGTGCCAAACAGCAGGCTGCAGCTTCTGTCCACGCCTGCCGGAGTAGCCACCAAGTTCAGAAAGAAGACAATGTTCAGTAGCAAAAAATAAAGGTGTTAGTTCTGCAGGTCCAAAGCGTACCTGCAAATGGGAAGTGGGAAGAGAGTGAGAAGGAGGAGGTACAAACTATTTACATGTATCCTGGAATTTAAATGCCCTCACTCCTTTTTTTTCCCCAACAAGTATCAAGGAAAAAAAAAACAAACCAAACTTATGCATGTTCTGTATATTTTTTACTTTCCTGTGGAAATTCTGAGACAATAAAAAAAAAAAATGGAGAAAAATACATCTGAAGCTTTCTGGTACACAAAAAAACCTATCTTTTTTATATTATTTGAATCAAAACCTTTATTTTAGGTGGCCAATTGTACCTTTTATCTTAAACACAGAAAAGGATGGGTCCAGGATAGGAAAAGACCACATTACACATACCCATTACAGGAAGATACTATGCATAGTTCATTTGACAAAATATTCTGCTTTAAAAGGGGAAATATCTTCCTTGAGACCAGGGATAGGCTCAGGCTCCTGATCTATGCATTTGAGAGATATTTTTGAGGTATTTCTTCATAATTCATGAGTCTGACAATCACCCCACTGGTAAATACTGCTTGCAACCCTTCCAGAAAGTTAACTTTTACATTAGGAAATATTGTGTTTCATTCAGAAGTAGTTCTACTCATTTTTCAGTTAAGAAACCTGTAAAATGAGTATGTTTTCCCTTATACTAAATAACCAAGGGAAGCATTCTCAAGGGCTGATTTCCACCTAGTGAGTCAAATTTCCCTATACTGCCTTTATAGTTAATGGCTAGAAAAACACTTCCCCAGAGAGAGCACTGAGCAGCTCCCTGGCCCCAGAGAGTCTCTCTGTGCTCTCTAGGGGGAACCTGGAGACTCTGGATGATGTCAGCTTTGCAGAGGAGCCCTCTGCACACAACATCTGAAAGGGTTTCTGCTTGTTTGACCTACATTACAGAAATAAACAAACACGAAACTTCAATATATACTTTCTGTAACTACACAATGGGATATTAGCTACTGACTACAACACAGGAGGATGAGGATGGAGAGGTGTCTGCTTAGGTTATATGCCTACTTGCAGAAGGTTCAGCATTTTTCAAATTACAAACAAATCCAAACATAAGACAGAATCTGTAGTACAACTTCTTTGGGAATCAAAAATAGCTTTGTTTTAGTTGATCCCAGCTGCTGTATGAAAGGAACAATCCCATGTAGCAGAAGAATTTGATACCAGGATGGGAGAAGATGCTTTGAGAATTGCATGTGAAAAGTCCTGGAATGAAAAGCAGGAAGTGTAAAGTGTGAGAAAACCAAAGCATCCAGACACAAGAGAAGACTCAGAAGATATTCCAGTGTGATCTGTTACACTGAACAGCAGAATGAAGTGCCAGAAACATCTGAATTTTCTGAAGAAATTCACACAAAAGCCCTTGACCAGTGAGGGGGCAACAGGCCTAGCCAAGCACAAACTGGTCTCCACGGAGCATCCTTGGTTTTGCCCGAGTCAGCAAGAGCCAACCACATCTTTCCACAAGGCTCATTTGCCTCTTTCCCTCTGCTGTGTTTCAGGGAAACACAAGCAGGTGGTGGAACATCCTTTCCTTTAACATGGGAAGCATCTTTCCAGAGCTGCCCTGTCTCCACAGATAAAGGGAAATCTTTTTTACTTCTTACACACATCCATCACATGGGCACATGTAGAAGACTTCTTTCCTGCTGCCTTAGTGCTTTACTGGGGAAGAAGGGGATGCCAGGGAGAAAGGAAGGTGCCAGTTACTCAGCAAACAGTTCACATGCAACAACCCCACAGCAGACTGTTGCACAGCTGACATCCACATAGTGACTTCAGTTTGGGAGCAGAATACACCTAATCCATACCTGTTCCTGCTCTTTGTGAAGCCAGGTACCACAGTGTGCAGAAAAACAGAATAATTCACATGAATGCTCTAATCTCCCTTCCACAGCCCAACAGGAGCACAGCAATTTTATCTTCTTGGAGGCATCAGTTACCAGAGCACAAGTTTGTCACCTGAACTGCACACAAAGGGGGATGTCCCAAGGCTTGAGCTCTGCTTCCACAGGAGGCTTTAAAAATCAAGCCACTAACTTGTTTCCACATGGTTAAAATAACAAGCATATTAATTTTCTGTTTAAGAAGGTCTTCTGGGAGCCCATTTAAATCACTGCCTTTTGCTAAGGACAGAGACCTATTTAGAGGCAAATGCAGTAGAGGAAGAAGCATTTCAAGATGTTTAAAAACCTATTCAAGAAGTTTCCACTGAGAAGCCTAAGGAACCATAAACAAGAAGGGCTGTAGCTGGATGTCATTATAGGATCTGGAAAGCAGATTATTCCTTAGAAAACACCACCATGAGAAGATTATTTTTCTATGGATTGGATGCAGTGTTTGGCACTACATCCTTCCCAAAGATGTAGCTAACTTTCTTGAGCTTTATAATAATGATGTGTGACACAGTGTCCTCTGGGATTAATCACAAATATTTTTAAGAGATGAGGCTTGGCTATATCTTTGTTCTTTGTATCTTGGCTTTTGTTAGCGCATTTTAATTAGGATCTGGTATCTGCAATAAACAGTAAACATAAAGAGCTTTGCAAAAATGTATTAGACTGTTTGTTTTCACACTCTAATGCATATTTGCACAATTTTACCATGAAAAAAGGAAAACATGCTAAGCTCTTGGGCTCTTTCCCAAATGTCCTGGAATAGAATACAGAAATTACTAAGAATGAAACCAAACCACATCATATTTCAGCAATTAACCTAAGAAAAGAGGGCACACTATGTGAAAGATAGTTTTGTGCGAGGCATTTGTGAATGAAAGAAGCTTCTTGAACACACACGCAAGCAACTATTTAGAAGCTGATTTAATTCTCTTTGACCAGGTAAAAAAAAAAAGCTTGATAAACACAATGAGGTTATAAACTTTTTTCCCCCTCAAAACAGTAGAGAAAATATTTATCATTTATTCCTCATTGCTGAAGCAATATGTATCTAAAAGAATTTGAGAATAAAAACAGAGCCTGGAATTTAGTGCAGTACATTTATTTTACTAGTTACACAGATGTCAAAAATACAAAAGAACAACTTTGGGAATGTGCAGAGAGTGAATTTAGAGTGGATTAAAAAAACCCAGATGCTGACAACAAACAGGCTTGGATAAAGGGGACTGGATGAATGGACTTCATTATCATCACATGTATACTGATTTGAAGAAAGTTCTGGGGATTAATATTGTTTTTGTAATACACTACACCATCATATTAAAAAACCCACAAAAACTCAAAACTGGAAATGCCATTTGTCAAAGACAGATGTACTTTCATTTCAAAGTACTCCTATCAAACTCCATCAGAAAACTTGAAAGGTTGAAAATGTGGCTCTTGTGAACAATTGGTATTGATATGACACCTTGATAGTATTTGAACGTGACACAAAAGTCATAAAAGTATATAAGCAATTGTAAGGTGTAAAGTGATTTTTTTCCCACCAAAGCTAGGCTTTAATGTGTTTCCAAATAAAACACAAGATTAAGTAATTTATTTTGTCATATGATTTATTTATGGGCTGAAACACTGTAAACAACAGATAAAAGATACAGACTCAGATGTCAAAGTAAAAGATGAAAATCATTACATTTTATTAGCAGAAGATATATAAAAATGCCAAAATGAACTGTAAAGAGAGGGAAAGTGTTATGCTCAGAGGTCCTGCAGCAGAGTTGCATTTGTTTTTCCCACCTCCCCTAAAGGGGAATAATAGCTCTGAATTTAATTAAAAATCTATTTTTTAAGATTAAAGTCATGAAAAAGTTAAAAGACTGGATCACAAAGAAGAGTAACTGTGAGGATCTCAGGGAATATGAACTGATGAACTCCCTTATATTTTATTTCCTCTCAACTATTTGGGGGAGGATCACTGGCATTGCATAGGAATTGTTAGTCCTGGATAAAAGCAAGGATTTTATAAACCAATAAATTTTTCATTAGTTTTACATAAATTTTAGTAGCAATAGTTTAATTCCAGTCAAATTATTTCAATGAGTCGGGCTGCTTCTGGATGCAGCATTATACATGATATTAACTGGGGCATTTAGAAACCTGGCTCCTACCCGTGCTGCTCTGCTCGAGGCATTGTTTGCCTTACAGTTTAACATCCAAAATAAAAATAAAATAGAAGAGGTAATGAGAATGAAACTAGAAAGGAATTTCAGAAGCAAGAGAGAATCAGAAAACCTTAGCTGACTTTTTAGACAAAAGTTTTTAGTGTATTTTTACTCCTCAAGTTTTCTTGGTCTGCTTATAAGTCCAGGAGTTTGAAGCTAATTATCATGCTTCAATTAAATCTGTCCTTGTTCTCAAGGCACACACTGACACTCCAAGAGAAGTCTGGAAAAAAATCATTTCATTTGATCCTGACAATTTCTGACCCTGGACTCGGGAAATGCAAAGAGATCCAGCCCGGCAAGATGTTCAGGACACACATGAATATATCGATAGCCTCAGGTGGGTCAAGAGATTCTCGGATCTCTCAACCACTTCAGGCTTGGAGGTCAAGCCCAGCCTTTCTTCACCCAGAAACCTGGTGAACTATGGGACTAAGCAAAACTTAGTCTCCTGCAACAGGCACAGCACCTACTCACAGCTTAGCTAAGGCTTCTCAGACCAGCACCACACGGAGCATAATCTGCAAGTGCAATTCAAAGGTGCCGAGTTTGGGAATCCATGGGATCATACATAAAAGATATATACTACACCTGCTGCAAAGTGCAGCTGGTTGTGAGCACCCACTGCAATCCAGTCTTTACTGGTCACTACTGGTTGGCTCTAACCAGAATTACAGCCTCTTTATGCTAAGATAGCTAATATACATTAACCTTCCCCAGGTTCCCATTTTGTCTCAGCCAACACCATGGAATGGCACCCAAAGGTCTGTACACAGAGCTTCCCAGTGCCAAATAAACCAAGCATATCTTTTCCTGCTGTATGGTTTCTAATTTTCTTGATCCTGACTTCAATGGAAATGCTGTGTGTGGAAGGATGACAAGATTGGGCCCTTAGGCAAGAGCTCTGTAGAATAATGTGTAGGAATGTTATTGCTGGCATTTTAAGAAACAACATCTAATTGGGCCAAACCCAGGCCATCTCCTGCACACAATCAAACTACTTGTATGAGTAAAGAAAAAAGCTATGAATGTTATGATTTACTTGGAAAGAGCTGTATCTTTTGGAGATTTTGTTATCTACATACAGTTGTACTAATGCCATCTAGTTGGCAGGAGGGGGTGGTTTCCCTGTTTAAAACAGGCAGAAACTTTCCTACCTGCATTCCAGCAAGGTTAACCAAGAGTATGATTCCATCCTGCCACACATGGCAGCTTGTAACACTTGCTACCCGATGCCAAGCACCCACCACACTAGCTGTCCCTCATTTTCATGAGTAGTAAAATAATTCTTCACAGAACCTGAATTTATATACCTACTTAGAATCTCCACTTTGCCCTGTGAACACTACAGCTCACAGCAACTTGACCATTCTCACAGAAACATTTTTAGCAGACTATTTGCAGACCTTATTAAAATTCATGGTAACTCAGTGCAATTTTATGTAATTATGCCATGTGTTTTGGACACGAAAGGAGCACACTGTTACTAGTCCTTGGATAGGGAGTATTTTTCTTGATAACTTTATAAATTGCAGCATCTTCAGCTTAGCAAGCTTAATGGAGAGAGGTGGGGAAGGAGTCAGAAAGATAAAAATAACAATAAGAACACAAAGCTGTAATAAATCCTTAATCTTTATTGCTTGATGCACCCTGAGAAGCTTGGAAGTACTAGTCCTTTCCCTATGAATTTTGTCCTCTGTTTGCCAAACACTTTGATTTGTTGTTTGTCTAGCACTGAAGAAGCCAGCATGGCTTTGCCTTTCCCTTGCTTTCCTGTCAGCATGTTAAATTCATACCATCGCATTTGTAAAGGTGTCAGCAACAATGTGCACAGCTCTGGAAACACAGTTGCATACTAGAAAATTGTCGTGCAGTCCACCTATTGCTTTTCCTTTCCATGCGAGGCATGTTGCTTGTTAATTACACACCACAGCACAGCGAACAGGGGGAAGTCAGGCAGGCAATGAACACACTGAGCCATACTGTCCCCCGTAGTGGGAAAAGGAAGAGAATGAAAAATGCACCAAAAAACAGCCAACATCCTCACCAGCCCTAGGTGAGTTTGCTCTGTCAACAGAAACCAATGGGGGCTGCAGTGAGAGAGTAAAGAAAGGGCAGCATTTCTCTCCATGCAGCACCAGCACCTGGACTGCTATCTTCTACACCCCCAATATGCAGCCAGCTACCTATGGTCGTGTTTGAGCAAGGGACCAACTCAGCTCACCAGACACTCGCTGTTCTGCTCAGCTCTGGGAAGACTCTTGCTAACAACTCTGGAAACAGCAACAGCTGTGGCTCAGCTCTGCAGATTACCCAGGTAGCCCTGCATGACCACTTGACCACAACACAGCACACAGGTGTCAAGTGTTATCACAGAATCATTAAAGCTGCAACAGACCTCCGAGATCAACTCCAGCCTAAGCCCTGACACCACAACACCCAGCCAGACCACATCACAAAGTGCCACAGCCCACCTTCCCATGAACACCACGAGGGATGGCAACTCCACCACCTCCGATAACCCATTCCAGTGTCTAGTGACCCTTTCTGTAAAGAAATTCTTCCTAATGTCCAACCTAAGCCTCCCCAGCACAGCTTCAGGCCATCTCCTCTCATGCTGGCACTGGCTGCCTGGGAGAAGAGCCTGGCCCCACCTGCCCACATCCTCCTTTCAGTCACCCAGCCAGCTTTTAACCCAGCAAAGGGCACACTTGTCCAAGCCAGGTGCTATCAGCTTCTCTAGGAGGCTGCCAGGGGAGACTGTGTCAAAGGCTTTGCTGAAGACTAGGTAGACCCCATCCACAGCCTTCCCCTCATCTCCTGATCTGCCTGCGTCACGGATCGCAGAGCACAACTGCACCAATCTACCTCCTCTTCAGAGCCTCTTACACCTCTTAACCTCTCCCTGTCCCCACAGAGCTGAGACAACACACAAAGCAGATCCTTCACCTGGTCACAGGTTGCACAGGCTGTGGCACTCCCTGCAGCCAAGCCCTGGCCAGCTACACGCCTCCCTTCAGACGGGGTCACCACTCGTGCCCGGGTGGACACCATCTCTAGCCGTTCACCCGCGCTGGAGCCAGTCACCACAATGTCCTCGTACAAGTAAATAAACCAGCACTGACCTGAGCTCGGCCGTGCCCGCGCTGCTTCCCGAGGCCGCTGTTTCTTCCTCGTCCGGCTCCCCCGCAGCTTGCTCCAGCGACGCCACAGCCGCGAGACCCGCTCGGCCTCACCACGGGACAGCGGCCGGGCCTCGTCCTTCTTTTCTGGGGAGCCCTGGCTTTGGAAAACCCCTCTTTGCACTCAGTCTAGCGAGGGGACTGGAGGACTGAGCGCTCCCGGTGCTTCTCCCGCAGGCGCCGAGCGGCGGGGCCGGTTTAACCGCGATTAAAAGGCCCGCGCTTGTCGCGGCGACGCCACAGCCGCGTTACCGGCTCAGCCTCGATCACGTGAGAGAGGCCGGGCCTCGCAGCTCCATCCCGGGGAGCCCGGGCTTGCCCCCAGTGCAGCGGGAGCACTGCCCAGCGGAGCGCTCCCGACGCCTGTCCTGCGGGGAGGGCGGGGCTCACCGCTTGTTAATATAGCGCCTCGGGCACGTGACCCGCCCCGCCCTGATCACGTGAGAGCTGCCGGCTCGCGCCGTTCCCGCCCTGCTGCCGCGCTCAGGCCCGCGCGCGGGTTCGACGCCTCGCTGCTCTCTGCGCCCTCGGCGAGGCCAAGCAAGCGAGGCAGCCGATGCTGCTCAAAGATAATCAACTCACAGAACTCTAAAAAAGCCATTTGAGTGGTTCAATGGGTAAAGAAACGCTGTCTGCAAAGGTAGGGCTGATGGGCAGCTGGTGTGAGCCTTGGCTATAGTGACTTTTAACTCTTGTGGGAGATCTGCAGCAGTAAAGCAGCTTTTCCCTCTCCCACTCACTGAACTCAAGTTGTTCCAATGGCTCTTACAGTTTCTAGGTGCTGTTCAACCTCTGGTGCAGTTTAATCTCAAGTTTTAAAGAAATTGCAGAGGGAAACATTTTCAGTATAAAAAAAGTAAAATGCAGACTTGCTGCACAAGCCACAAAATCATGACAAGATTTTTTAATATGAACATCGGAGACAATAGCTAAGAAAAAGCATATACATAAGAGACGTATTACTGATTATGAGAACAATAAATCACAGACACAGTGCACCAGCACTTAACAGCTGAAGATATGGAATAGCACCTAGCCACAAAGAAGAAGCACAAACAACTGTAAGTATGGAACTATATAACCTATATATGTTGTGCTAACTAAAACTCCAGACTACTATCACAAATGGATGTGTTCTCAGGTGCAGGAATGACAGGGGATGTTTTATTGCTGCCTCTGTCACAGTTTATTCACTTTATCTTTTAGCATATTATTACTTTATGTTGGTTTCAGAGGAGAGAAAACCAAAGGATCATGGCTTAAAAGACTTCTGTAAAAGGATCATGCGTTAGAAGACTTCTATACAAGTGGCTGTACCTAGCTTTCCTCACAAAAGGCCTGATCCAGATTCCACCAAAGTCAACAGGAGGATTTCCATTCCTTTAATGTGCTTTTATCCAAAGCAGACAAGCCTGTAGGAATCTGCCCAGGTTGCCACTCAACCAACCCAAGCACCTGATAGCAAATTTGTGGTGATATCCTTTATCTTGTATTTTTGTGCTCCATCTTCTGTTGACTCTTTCCAACATAAAGTGTTCCTGCTCTAGAAGCAGAGCTGTTAGGCAGCTTGCAATAACATGGCTGAGCAATACAACTGCAGAAGCTGAGAGCAGTTTATTAATTTGTGCAGAGTTTTGTTTCCTTTAACTCATGACTACGTGGGTGTATATTCTAAGTTCCTGTATGCATTATAGCCTGGATGAAAACTCCCGAGGCAGACTCCTTAAATACATAGCACTAAAAGGCTAGGAGCCTCACCAGATCACAGTGCAGCCCTACACAGTTCTGCACCTCTACTGCCAACATACCCATGAAGGCTCCCTTCTTCTCCATCACTACTGGAAAGGGGAGGGTGACCCTAAAATGGAATACCAGGCTTTCAGTGGATGATACAATGGTGGTGTCCATTGTGAGTTGGTGTGACTATTTAAGCTGGAAAAGCAGTCTATATAGATTTATGCCAGTTCCAGATTTATCCCAGAAATCTTAAAACAATCCCCAAGAAATAGGCAGCTCTCTATAGAAAAATACCTACATGTATTGTTGTAACTGTTGTCTTCCAGGCAAAAAGACACTGTTGAGAGGCATCAAGAAATAAAAACCCAACAGAAAACAACTAAAACAACCAGCCAACCGACCAAAAAAACAACCTGAAAGACAAGAAGATATTGAGAAACCTTCCTTTTCAGCTACCCTGAGAAACACCAGTTCAATCAAACCAATGACAGTGAAAGAAGTCCTTTTTTTTCCAAATTAACATTTAAGGTAAGTCATTTTGTCAGACTGATAGCCTTTTAACTGATGTTTATTTTTCCACAAGATTACACAGGACAGGCTGATTAAAATAAACAATTTGTTAGTTTACCTTTAAATGTGAAGCTTAAATCAGAATGACCAAGTCCTGTATTACTAAGCAGCCTTTGAAATGAAAAATGCCTTGCTCCTGGGAGTGTTATCATACATAGCTTATTGTCCATGTTCATCTCACACTGCACTGATATTTGTAATAATCTGTGTACATTTTATAAACTTCCTTGTGCCACTGAAACAATAGAACAAAGTTAGTGTATTAATAATACAAACAATAAAACCATTTGGTAAAAACACCAAATGAAATGAGAAAAGACAATATAGTTTACATTTTCCCTGAGCTGAATTTCACAAAGAAGCTCTGTATGGAAGGAAAAACAGAGTATTCATCAACTGCTGATTAGAAGTGGCACTCCTGGAATACATCTATTTCATACAGCAACAAGGTGGGTTCTCATTTCATCTCTAAAATATATATAAATCAGCAAGCACAAAACTTGTTTTAAAGGTAAATTCCAGTATAAATGTCCAGAGTGAAGAACTCCAGGTGTCTGAGGAGCTTGCTGTCATCATGAGTCAAGGCTATAGGACCCTGGTGTACATTGAGAAACACTTCTGGGGGAGCTCTGCTGCTTGTACTGCAATAGAAGAGAGGTGACAGAATCTTCCCATCACTTTATCCTATGCACATGTCATAGAAAATCAAGAAGAAAAATCACCTAAGTTCAGATGAAAGTTGAATGGAAGGTGGATACTTTGTAGTTAAAATAAATAAAGGAAATAAATGTTTGTACTACTGTAATTTACAAGCATGAAGAGAAGCAGTTTTTTCTTCCTGAACCTCTCAGTAGCATGACTGACCCCAAAGCAGTAAGTTCAGACTCCTTTTCTGTGGAAAATCAGTCTTATGTGTGACAAGGCACTTTTAGCAGAGACAAATACCTGTTTGGGAGTAAATAGAGAATTAAAGTGCATGGATTCCTTTTATCTGATCATATACCAGTGAAATAATAGAGATAATTCAAAGAGAGGAGAATAAAAATGGTTTGCATTGGAGATTCAATACTCTATTACTTAAGGATAAAGAATTTCTAATAGCCATTAAAAGGAAAATCAACGAATATATAAATTTTAATTTGGTCTCTGCTTCATATCATAGTGTACTTGAAGGCTTTCAAAGTGACTTTTAGAAGCTGAAAATTAGGTGTATGTCATGAAATTAGGAAATGCCAAAGGCAAGAAAAATTGGAGCTATTAGCAAAGCTAACAATAAAAAATTAGAACATCAAAAATCCCATAGTAAAAAGCTTATGTAGAATTGCTACAGATTAAGGCACTATTGAATAATATTGCTGTTAAAGCCAATTATTTTTATAGAGCAAATAAATTTTTTGATGATAATTCATATAAAACTGGTAAATGGTTAACTGCCTTAATAAAAGGAGCAGAGAAATCTCAACACACAGCAATTTATACAAAACAAGGGGTGATAATGAACAAGAAGAATTAGGTAGGTGATATCTGGAGGGCACATTATGAGACTACATAAATCTGAAACTTCTGAAGATTATATCCAAATCTGGGGACTGCAAATTAAAAACAAGTCTTATCCATATGTCTCTTAATATTGGAATAGAGGCTGGCTGTAGCCCAAAGGGCTCTGGGAACAGTGAGACCTCAGTGACACCAGGCAAAAGTGGCTGGCTGTCAGATTTTTTTATTTCAAGTGCTTGGCCTCTTCATGCCACAAACCTTTATATTCTCCTCTGAATGGAGTTGGAGTCCATCTTACATTACGAAATCACTCGTATTTTGAAACAGAAGAAAAGCTCTTTGTGATTCTTCATCTGTCAGCCTTTTTTTTTTTTCTCATTTGTGACAATACCAAAATGTTTAATCAGCAGAAAAAGCAAGGCAGTGAGAAAATATTCACAGAGATTGGATGAGCTCCATAAAAAAGTTCCTGCCATAGAACACGATCAAGTTCTTTAATTTACTAATACCCGTGCCCAAAAGATGTTGTCCCAGAACTGGTAGCTGCAGTAGATACAGAAAGACTGAGCAGCATGATTGGCAGGGCTGTATATATCTATTTTTGCAATAGTGTTTTGAACAAGAAGCTCTTGAGAGTGAACTCTCATGGACTTCATTCTTCAAACCCACCCTTTATTGCAAAGAAACATTTATGAGGTGGGATACCCTCATCAGAGCTCTCCCAGATAATTTGTCCTTATTTGTGAGTAAAAACACTTCTGGCTGAACTTAGCAGCTAAACCTAGAGTGACCTCAGTGAGTGGAGATTCAGTTTTATTCATATGATCATTTTCATATTGTTCCCATTCTCTCTCTTCTGCTAGAAACAACTTGTTCTGTTTAGAATTTGCTGTTCAGGAAGAGAGTGACAGTGCAAAAACATGGATCTTCAGATGTCTTCCTTTTAACTCACCTGCTTCTCCATCCTGCTAGTTGGAGAGTTGTTTCATCCTGCACAAAGACTTGTGCTTAGAGCAGGACACTTGGTCTCTGGCCAACTCTCGGTCTTCTAAACAACTATCACTCCAACTGACCCAAGTTCTGCTTAGGATGAAATAGTCATGAAGAATCAAGCACAGTGTATGAAGTTTAAAACCTGTGAGTTCTTTCTTTCTTTTGTTTTCATTTTCCTTTGAAATAACATGAAAAAAACCCTTGTGCCTGGGGAAGTCAAGAACAAGTAGTGTTCAAGATTAGTATAATAATGCACATTGTCTGGAGATGGGTCATAACTAAAAGGGATATATTTACACTTGTCTAGCTGTAAAAAAAAAAAAAGTCCTTTGTGTGGTGCATTTGAATTACCTGACTTCAGTTGATAATGTTACAGATTGGCACTTGCATGTTTTGCAAGAGTCAAATTGTTTTCCAGGGTTCTTGTGGAGGCTTGGTAAAGATCCGGCAAGGCATTAGCAAAGGTCACAGAACACATTACCAATTCTTTGCAGAGGTATCAGTCCCCCCTCAAGAAAACATGTCCTTTGATGGGAGAATGGCTTTTCTTTTACAACTCTTAGGGCAGGGATGGTTGCATCTCATTGGTGTGCTGGCACAATAGTAGATACCCTCAAGCTTTATGATTATTTAGCACCATGGGGACTATTAACTGCTGGTAAGACTGCAGTTTGAGTTATTGGATTTCAATAACAGTTGCAGACTTGGCCTTTAATCTAATTTCCAGTGTGCTGTTTTATTTCTGCCTCATCCAGCATGGTGTCAGCCATGCAGGATCAGGCCCTTCAAATTTGTTTATTGACTGCTAATAAAACTCAATGCAGAAATCATGGTTTGAAGTCAATGTTTAACAAAGGACACAGAAAGACTTTTCCTACTGAGAGAAATTTTTAAAATGTTTAATAGTTTGACTTCTTGTGGTATCAAGAATATATTCATTTTCAATGGGTTCGGTGAATCAGAGCATTTCAGAAAGGAATAGCACAGCAAAAAATTAGACTTGTGTTCTTTGTGCTTTATAACAAGCTAAACATATTAGATTTTATTATTTTTTTTTCCCAAGAAAAGCATGTGCATGTGCTCAAGAGATCTGTTGTTTGCCTGGGCATCTCTTTACAGCCCAAATTTATGATCCACACAAAGTGAAAGTTTTTGTGATGTTGAGCAAGTGGCTGCCAATGTTACATGAATCCAAAGGCTACCTGAAAATTGAGAAGGATTTTGTTTTTTTACAAGGACTGAACACACAAAAATATCTCCAATAGAGAATTTGGCCATACTGAAGCTCTCCAGAGATGGAGGAATCCACATCACATTGGGATACTGGTCAGAGGGAAGGGAAAGAAAACGATTAAAGGAAAGACAAAGCAAAATGTTTGAAAGAGAAGGTGTGTCCTTGCCTTAGCTGACTTCAGATTTTACAGGACATCATGGTAGTGGAAAGACATTTTTGTTGTACCAGTCCCTGCTGAGAATAAATAGAAAACTGGAGGACTGATTTGTGTTTGTTTTCATGAATACTGATCAAAACCATAGCTTCATGAACTCCTGAGTTAAAATATGCCATTGCTGAAGTTTCAGCAGTCATCTTGTTCAGACATGGTGCTAGAGACAGTGTTGCCATCTCTGAAATTACAGAGGTCCCCTAGCAAACTTGTGCAAGATCATTTATTTTCCTAAAATATTGAAGACTAACAGAAGCCATATGTTTTTCCTTTCTCATTCTTCACAGCAGATCTTTGCAAGTCTTCACACACTCATCCTTGCAAAGAGTGAAGAAAAAGAAACAACAAAAAAATAACTGCATTTAGAAGTGAAGAACAAGAAAAAAAACATTAACTGTATTTAGAACTGAAGAACTTGATATAGCTCAGATGGGGGAAAGAAACTGGCTTTTGAATTCAGATATCAGATTCAATGGTGGACAACCTGAGAGGAGTCCGGGACATAATTTTTGTATATACTCATGTTTAGAGAGATTTTTCATTTCAACACCTTCCACAACATGCCCAGGGAAAGTAAACTTTTCTGCCACTTGTAGAAGACATGATAAGCAGCCAGCGAAGAGGTGTGCAATTTCATAGAATCACAGGGTAACTTAGGTTGGAAGGGACCTCTGGGGGCTGTCTTGTCCAGTTCCCTACTCAAACAGGTCTAATTAGATCAAGTCCATGGCCAAGTCCAGCTCAGTCCTCAAAGAGTGGAGGTCCCCTTTGAGCAACCTCTTCCAGTATATGACTAACACAACAGGAAAAAAAAAAGGAAGAAAAAATACAGGAGTCTGTATCATGGGCTTTGCTAATGTCAAAGCATACAACCTCCAGTGCCATTCCCTGCTCCCCAGCTGCAGTTTTCCTGCCTCAGGAAGCAATTTAATCTGAAACAGTCACAACTCAAATACAAAAAAAAAAAAAAGAAGTCTAACCAGGTTATATTCTCCAGTTTGTTCCTTGTGTCCTGCCCCTGTGGATAAATGCCCTTAGGTATTCTCAGCAGTTTCACTCCTACAAGAACTTAGCAACATATCACTGACACCCCCACCTGATATCAACAGAAAAGTACAAAAACCTGTCCAAAAAGGGCAGAAGAATAAAGAAAAATAATGGTAGTTGTCTTTAACTGGCAAAGTAAGTTTTCTCCACTGTCTTCTGCTGGTCCACTCAGATGCTACGAAAGTTTATTTGGAGAGAACAGGGCCAGTTGGTTTGCTCAAAAGGGAAAGAAAAATCGGAGAGAGAAGAGAAAGAAGATGATCTTCCCCTGGCAGCACTGCATAAAGTGTTCTAGAGGAAACAGTTGCTTCATCCCTTCCCAATCTCTCACCGGTTATTACACTAAAATGCACCCCAGACAATCACTATCATAATGAGGTTAACGGATATGATAAATTCAGCAGAAGTGTTCTTTGTGTTTGACTGACTTTGTGGCTCTGATCTCCTACATTCATCCTTCCCACACTTCACTCTGTGACTGACAAATATTTTTTTCTGAATATTTGTTGACAAAAAAGCTTTTTTTTTTTTTTTAAAAATCCTTGAATGAAATGGTGTCAATAAAAAGTAATATTATTTTGAAAACACCTTGGAGAGCGAGTTCCTGCTTTTTCTAGGACACCCCTCTGGTGAAGAGGCATGCTGCTAGATCAGATCACCAGAGAAGAAAAGATTGTGCTCGAGCACAGAGGATCCTGTGTACATTTTGCAGAGCCAGAGGGCAATTACTCTGCTGTTGTTTGGCCCACACAAATACTGTATCAGGAAAAAAGAAAATTTTAAACACATTTTTAATGCTGCAAGATGGAAAAAGAGTGCTGTAAACAACTGGCACCATTCAGTGTGTGATATTTCACTCATTTCAAACTGTCAGTATCCCTTTTAAGAGCCATAAAATTCTTAACAGTTGTGCTGCTGTAGGGCTTACACTTAATTGTTGTAAAAAACAAGTGGGAGTCAGTGTAATGAAAGAGGTGCTCTTGCCCTCAAATTCCTTTAGGCACTAAATTAGAGTTCTCCAAAATAGGGCATGGATCAGAACTACTGTTTTCAGCTTACCAGGGGAACAGTCATTTGCAGCATAAATGAAAGCCAATGTGTGTCTTTTTCACCAGTCATGGGGACATTATTTTATTAAATGAATTCTGGAAATTTAAAAATCAAAGTCAAACTGAACACTCGCTGTTACTTTTGGGGTTTTTTTCTGTACCTTTTCCCCTAACTCCCCCCTACACTCTCCCTGCTCACTAGCAACAGTGCACAGGCAGGTATTTTCATCAGTGTGAGCTGAAGGATCTTCTGCACCAAGAACTGAGCAGCTGGGAACACCCTTCACTGTTCTAGGCTAGTGAAGGACAGTGTGAAATAAAGATTGGCACAGCACACAACAGCATCCGTGCTTAACAACAGCTTGAAGATTAGGGGCTAGTTTTAGGAAAATAGCATTCAGTTGTATGTAGAATGGGACTGAGGAAAACAGCTAACTGCAGAGGCAGAGTAATTACTGAAGTAGCTGGATAGCAGAACAGGATTTACAGATCCTGTTTGAGTTAAAGTTACTCCAACTTTCAATTTGCTGCTCTCCTGTTGTCAGCTCTGGGGGGGCAGCTGCTCTACCCCCACCCTCTGCTACCTGTCCTGCTTCTAGTGGGGTTCCCTTCCTCCCCAGTCCTCTTGCCTTGCTTCTTTCTCCACACCAGCAGCTGTAGCCCCTTCCCTTCACCGAGTGGCAGCAGCTAGAGAGGAAACTTGTAGTGCTGCTTTTAAAAATCAAAATTGAATTGCACAACTCAAATACAAAAAAGACTAACCTTTTTTTTTCAGCAATATTTTTATTTAAAGAATTGTCACTTTCAGCAGAGGAACAGATTTTGCTTAAACTAAAAAAAACAACAAAAAAAAGAAACCAGTATTTTTCCCAAACTTATTATTTCTAAGTAAAGATAGGACCATCTGCCCACTTGCACCAGCTGGGTGTCTGGCCATGAATGTCTGATATTTCATGCCAAATTGAGTAGTTATCAATGGTTTATTATTTATTTATTAAAAAAAAAAAAAGGAAAAAGAAAGAAAACAAGAAAAAAGAAATCAATCACCAGTCAATGAATTGGTATAGCTTGCAGCCCTACATTTCCCTTCCTTGTGTATTTATTCACCTGAAGAGTCTGGTTGCTGTGCTGGCCCCCAGTTCCAAGCCTAATGAAGTCCCATCACTTCCAGTGGAACTCTGAGTAAATACTACCCTGGGAATCAGGCTGTAGTTTTTGAAAGAACACAAATGTTCATTTATCAAAATAATAATATCAACTGCTATCTGAGTGCTTTATTTATAGACCATATTTAAGTGGCTAATCAGAACTAATAGCTTATTATTAAATACAAATGGTTTCTTATTTACATAAATAAGGCTTATCTTCCTTCTCTTGCCAGTTTTGGCTTCCTTGCTAGCCATCACAGACAGTATTGGCAACCACAGCACCTTCCCTGGTCTTGCCAGCTTAAGTGGAGTAAATCTGATCTTTATTTTCCAATCATGCCGAAGTACACGCGATTGATTGGAAAATACGGGGTTTATTCTGATTTTTTTCTCAGACCAGCCTTTCCTACACAACTTGGAGGTCCACAGCTTGGTTCCATTGTCATGTTGAGTGATTACAATCTGATCTGATCGCTGCTGCTCCTCAGCACACTGGAGGTACAGTCACTGGAATGGTAAAAATTAAAGATTTCATCCCTTGCCAACACAGAATTGCTATTTATTTAGTTTGGGGTCTATTTTAATTTTGACTCATTTGGGGACTTTATTCAATACACTAAGGGTTTGCTTAAACAGGGACACTCAGGAAAGTTAATCCAAAGTAATTAAAACAGTGAATTTAAAGTGGATTAGTTAAACCACATTAAACCCCAGTCCACACTGGGGTTTAATGTGGTTTAACTAATCCACTTTAAATTCATACCTTTAGTTAATTTGGATTAATTTTCCTGAGTGTCTCTGTTTAGACAAGCCCTAAAGCCCCAATCCTGTAAACAATTTATGCACACGAGTATTTGTGTGTGATGCACTTAATTAGCCTCGATTCCAGAAAGCACTTAAGCTCTGCTGAAATCAATGGAACTTAAGTGTCCATGGATGATTTTGCCTGAATTGGAACCAAAGGCACCACGTGCCACAAAAGTAGCCCTGGACACTCATAGACAGGAACCCTGGTGTATTTTGGGATACTCCTAGAAGGAACTTCTGATCTCCAGAGTATTTTCCCTTTGCCCTCTGTGCATCACCTTGCCTCGCTCTGCCCAGTTCTCCAGTGTCTGGCACTGCAGCAGGGTGTGCAGCTTCTCTCTGTGTTTCAGGATCAGCACTCTGGTTTCTCCACACTTCTCAGGGGAAGAGCCACCTGTGGCCAGTTGTAGTTGAGCCAGAAGCAAATACGTGGACCTTCCAGTCTTTCCTCAGTCTCTGTTCCTCTCCTCACTCCACTTAGTTCAGAAAATATTTAGTGTCCCTTTGTCAAACTCAGCTAGCTAAAGTCATCATTTTGCACATAACTGTCAAGCCATGTGTTTTGCTAATAAAGCAGGAGATGTTTGCTTTTCCACTGGAAAAAGACACTGTATTTTGTTTAGTTACCTGGGGAGTGTAAATAATAACAGAATTACACTGAATTCTATTACTTGACATACAGGCTTGCTGAGAACTTACCTAAACTCATTAAACCCCAAGGATTTTAAGATCATTTAAGAGTTATTTCAGTTAAAGTGTGAATGCCTATGGAAAAAAAAAAAAAAAGGAGAGTAGAAAACCTGTAAATTATATTTTTCTTATGAATACTACATACTTTAAAATAATGCACCAAAGCAGAACTGAAGAGTGAGGGAGTATTTAGAATGGAAGCTGCAGGCTGACAATGGTGTCAAACAGACTGTACTGGAAGAAAATCCCTCCAGTTTAAAATCAGTCTAACATTGTTCTTAATGGGCATGTATAGGATAAATCTCATTATGGGGATGAGAAATGCTGGAATACTCTACAGGTGTTTCCCAGTTTATCTCTGGGAATAGAGGTGATACAGAAGTGGAGCTTCTTTGAACTCATGGGAGAAGCTGCAGTGATTAAAACTTTCCTGGTATTTTTTTTTCCCAATTCCTGAGAATCCAGTTTCCTGGATCACAGATCAAATATGAAATCCAAACAAGATACTGTTAAAATTAAAATAGAGCTAATGTGTGCATGTATAGTTACATAAATACATTAGAATATGCACATAATAATACACATATATTCATGCCATAGAACATTTAATGTACTAACACAACTACAAATAAACAAAGATTTTTCCCAACTCCCATGTGCAACCAAGTAAAGTTTAAAAAAAATTTTTCTAACTCTAAGAATATTTCAGTCAACACCTGTATAAGAAATGTTATTTTCCTGACTTACACAAAGCTTACACCCCTTTACCTCTGACTGTGCAGTAGGACATACTCTGAACATAAACTCTAAGCAATTTTTCTTACTCCCCCTCTCCCTTGCAAATACAGAATTTAATAATAGCTGGAATTTATTTTTCCATTTATTGCTGTGTCTGTAAAAGGGATTAATCTACTTACAAAGTTTTAATTTTGGAAAGGAACCTCCATTGATGCTTAAATTGGCACTTCAAGCGTTACGATGATCCTGACAATTGATTGTCAGTGTAACAAGAACAAACCACTTTTGGCAGGTTCTGCTGTTGTTTTTCCTGCTGGCTTTTGTTCTAGCTTTTATTTTCCACAGGAAAATTTTCTTATTGAGACTACTGAGAGGGCCAAATCTTTTAAGACGTCCCCTAAGTGCACACACAATTAGATATCCGATGCTCATATAATTACTCCAGTAGTTATTTAGACAACTCACAATTGCCTGATTTGAGTACACAGTGGGAGTATGTGCCAAAGGCAGGTGCAGACTTTTTTTTTTTAAACAGCAGCAGAAACATACAGGTTTATAGTGAAGAGGTTTAGATACTTCAGTAAAATCTGTACTTAGTGAATCCTGCCTATACACCTGTATCTGCAACGTTATCACGCACTATCATTCTTTATATGGCCACTGCAAAGCACATGCTCCTTTTGCATGTGTTCTTGTCTAAAATGCACTTTATTGCACAAGCAGAAAATAGGGATTTCCACATATTTGTAGTGGACAGGTCACTGTGATATATGCAGACTGACTGTAGATGGCTGTATGATTTCTAAATCAAATGCTGTGCCCTGTATTGACAACATTTCCATTCCATCACTGAGCTGTTGGAAGTATTCAAAACATCATAGTATTACTAGACAAGAATTATATGTTTGACTGCTTGGCTTTTTTAGAGTATCTGCTCTAATACAAAATAAATATAAGGAGAGACAAATAGAAAATCATGCTTTTGAACAGAAAATGGTCTGATGGAAAATAACTTATATATGGGACATGGAAAGAAATTTTCATTTATTTTTTTTCATGTTCTGTGCTTGTTTCTTTAGATTTGCTAACATTTAACTTTAAAAAGCTCTTTCTACTTTAAGCAGTCTGCCGTAGCATGGGATTTAAATGCATTGATTTAGAACACTTCTCTAAGGATCTATGGGAAAACCACACGGATGGGCTGATGGTCTTGCCCTGAAATACTCCAAAAAGCTAAAAACTTTGTGGGAATCTGGGGGATTACAGGAGCAGTTTATGGAGATTAGATGCAATGCATTCTTCATGTAATTATTACCAAACTTACTACAACTTATTCCTATTCCAGTTTTTTAGTTGTAACTCAAATCTTATGCTAGCCTGAAGCATGATCAAATAGTCAAGCAGTTTTAGGCTCATGTTTTTCTAAGACACCGTTTCCAACAGTACTTTTGCTTCAGCTAGGATGGGGGATGGTGCTTTTCTCTAGTTTGTCTTTTTTGCCTCGTGGACAGCTCGGATACCTAGCGCAACAGCAGGCATCACCAGAAATGGTACCACTGTCACAGAGAGCAGCCGGCTACATACTGCTCTCCATCTTCCGACAGCTGCAGCGTTTGGCTGCGAGCAGCTTGCACCGTGCGGTACTAGGGGGTCCTCTGCAATAGGACTTTTAACGGCAGGTCAATGTCACATTTATTTATTTCCCCAAACGTAAGGATCTTCTCGGTTACGCCGATGGCTAACGCGGGACAGCGCTCCAAGCCTGCCTTGCGAATGCCAGTGTCCGTCCCAGTGAACTGCTACCGCTCTGCGGAAAAAGCCTGCCGAGGGTGCTCAGCCCGGCCGGGTCACTGTCCCGCCACCGCTGTCCCGCGGGGTCCCCAGGCGGGAACCTGCCAGGCGGGAACCTGCCCGGGCGCTCCCGCGGAGTTGCCGGTTCGAGTTCAGTTTCCCTCATTTTAAGCTGCTCCCCCCCACCCCGCGTGCCTGCTAACTACGTTTATGATGGAAATAAAAGCGCCTCGGGCTTCCTCAGAGAGGCCCCGAGAAAGCGGAATCGCCCGGGTTTCTCCTAACCCAGCGCCCCGCTGCTGCTGCTGCTCCCGCCGCGGCTCGGCCCGGGAGCCCCGGCCCCGCCCTCCCACCTCCTCGCCGGCCAAAGGGGGCCGCGGGCCGCTGCCGTCCCTCCCGTGCACCTCCGGCTCCCCAGGCGCAGAGGGCAGCGGGCGCAGAGAGCAGGCGCCGAGGGCTGGGCGCGGGCGGCTCCGGCTTCAGGGCGCAACGAGCGCCTGCGCGGCGGGAGAGGGGGGGCGGTGCCACCGGGCGTCGCGGCGTGCGGGCCGGGAGACCTTCTCCTTCCCCTTCCCTTCCCCGGGCCTCCCCCACCGTCTGCCCCTGCCCCGCGTCCCTCGCTGGGCGCCGGGGACTGTGTGCCGCGCGGGGAGGGAGGCAGGGAGGGAGGAAGGCGGGGAGGGAAAGGGGGAGAGAGAGAGGCTGAGCCAGATCTTCATGCCACTGCAGGCAGCAGCAGCAGCAGGTAAAACCAGACCCAGAGCATCCGCTCCCCTTAACCCGCTTTCCCCCTCCCCGCCGGCCTCCCCGCAGTCACAGTGCGCCGGTCCCCGCCGAGCGCTTTCCCCGGCCGCGGTGCCCGGTCCCTGCGCCCCCGGCCCCCCGGGCAGCAGCGGGGCGGCGAGGCCTGCGCGCAGCGGGCCCGGCTCCTCGGCCTCCTCTCGCTCCGTCCCGCGGGGCTGTCCGCGGAGCAGCCGGAGCTCGGCCCGGGGCGGGTGAGGGCAGGTGCTCCCGGCAGGGCTCTCTGGAGCCGGAGCCTCTTTTCTGGGAGGCGAAAGCAGGGCGGGAGGAGGAGGCAGGTTTGTCACGAGGTTTCACCCTGTGGATTTTTTATTTGTTGTTAGTGGCGGTGATTCTGGCGGCTGAAGAGGGAAGTTACCGTCTGCTTTTTTTTGTTTTCCTCCAGGCCTTGAAAAGAGTTTTTTAGCAGAAGCTTGGTTTCCCTCCACTTTCCTGCCCCACAGCCTCTCTTTCTCCCTGTTCCCAGCTCTGGCTCTGTGCTCGCTGTGCCGTTTGCTGCCAGCAGTGTGGGAGATGTTTAACTGTGCCACTTGTTTTCCGTGGGATACAGTTAGTAGTTCAGGTGGTATCCAAGTCTGGCTCTCAGTGCAGGGGCTCTGGTTAGCACATCTTAGCTGCTTGAGAGCTCCGGGCTCTTAGATTGCTGTACATCAGTAGTTGAGTTTAGCTGCCTGTCCTGTGGCATTACACATCCTGCAGGCTTTGTGCTCTGCTTTTAGGAAGCAGTTGGTCCATCGTGCTGCCGTGACATTGCTTGAGTGGTGTATGCATGGGAGTGCTATATACGGGAAAGAGGCATGATTCAGAATGTACTGGGGTGGGACTTGAGAGACTTTCCTAGTTCTGCCCCTCGGCTCCACCAGTTCACCCCCAGTAATCCTGTTCATCTTCCCTTCCAAAGCACTGTGGCACCTGGTTAAAAAGCACTGCCCAAGAGAAGTGCCAGTGAAACTTCACTGAAGTTGTCAGGTCTGTTACTTGCCACACGCTAACTCAGCTGTTTACTGGCAATACCTTCTGTAAAGCTTTTAAAATATTCCTAATAAATGCGGGCTGACTTTTGGTATGGAAAATATTTTTTAAGAATCTGTCATGAAGCAAACAGATCTATTAGTCCATGTCCCACCTCTCTGAATTATCATCAACTGTTGCATTTGCAGCTGGCGAGTTGAAATACTGTAAGATCTAAAAAAAAGTCATTGTGGATCATAATAACGTTTTAAATAAATGTAGTAATCATGAGTATCAAGTAAAAACAACATTGGCCGAGGCCTACTTCAAAGGAATTGCTGAGTTTGAAACCTTTCAGTGTGTGTGTTTGAAATGGGTTGAGTTGCTGTTGAGCCAACAACAGGTGTATGAGCTGAGCCTACGTAATGAACTTCAGTATGAGACCAGGAGCAGTTACTTTTTTTACATAGAAGTGCATGTTGTAAAGATGTATTTGTTTCCTCTCTAGATTTGATGATGGCTTCATAATTTAGATACTGCAGACAGTAAACAATGAAAACTGATCATTTCCAAAGACACCAATGACATCTTGTTAGTGGAATGAAAGCAGGAGTCTGTTCTCCACCTTTGTGGATGGGAGGGTGGCTGATGTTTATACTGGTAGCTTTGTTTAGCAAACTGATGAGATTCTTGCATGTTTCACCTCAGAAATCCGAGGGAGGCTGCAAGCTTGGTTTGTTTCAGCTCCCGCTATGTTATCAGCAAAGCTCGCCACACAGGGTGCCAAAATCTGTGCCACCTGTGAGAGTGGTGCTTACCTTTGAGGAATGGAAGTGGAAACACTGCCCTCCTTTGTGTTACAGCGTTGCTCTGCTGGAACATTGTTCTCTTGTTTGCACTGGCATCTTTTGGACTTTGATACCTCCTATTAACGTGCAAGGAAAATGTGATTTGTTGGAAATGTGCTATATGTTCTCTGCCTGCCTAAGGTGTACTCTAGAGATCATCTTTGCTGTCTCTGGGTTGGTTTTTGCTATTACAGCTTAATTTTTCACCATGGAAGAGATATGCAAAGAACTGTTTCACACTTTGCCCTGAAAGGAATTCTGTTGCCCAAGTTTTCCAAAGTTTACTTTGTTCCACATCCTCGGTTGCTTTATCTTAAACTGCTAGGTACGGTGCTGTAATTGACAGCAGCTGTTGCTGAGAATTGTGGAGGAGAGGCAGTTTCTGAGATAATCAGTCCTAGTCCATTTGAGGCTTTGCTGATTAGCACGTGTAAGAGCATTTTGGATCCGGAGCCAGCGATGTCTGCAGAGTGCAAATGTGGTTTGTTAGCCACACTCTTTGTCTCGGGCTCTTCTCTGCTCTCTTGTAACGTGGGGCAGGTTTTATGGGCGTTTTCTTCCAGCCCAGGAAAGTGCCCAGAGCAGTTCAGTCTGTAGTGTATAAAAACACAGATCTTTGGCCGAGTTTTGTCCTTGGAGGAAAGGGCTGGTAAATGTCATAGGAGGAGCTTCTTGCCTGTGTTTGGCTCTTGCCTTAGCGAGGCTTAAACTCTGTTTTGACATAAGCTGTTGCCATTTCCAGCTTTTAGGAGGATTGCTACTGTGGTCTGTGTTTTACTTTGAGTGTTTGTCAATTATCCAACTGTCAGGTATTTCTTCTGAGGTTGCAGCTTCTGTGATCAAATACTTTTTTAAAAGAACTTGAATGATGCTGAGTTTGAGATCCATATCGTTTTGGATAACATTATAATCTGCTAATTTATAATCTTTTTATTGGTGTTGAATAGGAAAAAAAAAAGCATGATTCCTCTGAATCTGACAGGAATCTGTGGTACATGTCTATACTCCTGAGAGTTCAGCTAAGAGCCAAGCTGGAGCAGTCAGGCCAACTGCTTCCAGGCCTTGGGGATGAATAGTCAACATCTAGCATATTATGGCTAAAGGTTAATGATTTACCAAACAGAAACGGGTATTTTGCCTCTGTTAATGGTTAGATGTAGATTTCCCAAAAGCACTGAGTCATAATGTGACCCGAAGTCTGGTTGGAAATAATTTAAAAATAATAGAAAGAATCATGTGTCACTGATGTTGAATTCAGTGCAGCAGAAAAGTGTCTTGTGGTGTATTAGAGAAAACTAATTAGTAGTGTGGTGATGATCTAGCCGTGTGTATGTGCAAAGCTGTGTGCTAGCTGAAGTTGACTTGCATTTAGCTCTGCATCACAGACAGGTGCATTAGAGTGAGGATCAATTCTGTCTTAATATGTGAACATTTCACCTTTTCACACCTCACGGGGTTTGTCTCGGGTGGTTTTCTGAACTTCTGGTTGGGCAAGTTTTAGGTTGGTTTATTTTTTTGGTTCAGTAGTGTATCAAGACACTGAGACTCTACCATTTACTTCCCTGGATGACTTGTTTCAGTGATTCATCTTTTCCACTATTTAAAAATAAGGCATGCAATTATTGTTTGAATACATTTGAATGCATCTGTCTTTCTTGTTATCTCGTCTGAAGTCTCTATCTTAGCAGGCTGCCTAAAAACTGGGTTTGTCCTTTTGACCCTGTTTTCCCTCCTCTGCAGCCCCTGGCATTTAGAGACAGGTACAGCTAGTAAAAGATGTTTGAAAAGAGCATCAGCAGTCAGAGGTTTGCTGGGATGACTACTCTAGGGCTCTTGGACAAGTTTAACAAGTGTGCTGATTTAAAATGTTTGTCTCACAGTGTTTTTTAACATCTGATCTGGAACATCTGTTTAACAAATGAGTTGGAAAGAAAATCAATATAATGTGATACAATTATACCATTTTGAATCTTTCCAACTATAGAATGAGAGTATTTATTGGCTATTTTTGGCCTTTCTTTATGATTTTTAACACTTGTGCTACCCTTGTCTAGTCATGGGCATCAACTGTTGCTGAGGTGGTGTGGTACTGTGTTAACAGAGATGTTTTGTGTTCCTACACTCCATAGCTAATTGGGTTGATGGTGATCCAACCTGCCCTTTTGTACACTGTTGATCCTTTTTTTTTTTCTGAGTGTTCTTCCCCTAGTATTTATTATTTTCAAAATATATGTAATTTTGTATAGCTGGGCATTTTCATTATCCATGGAAATAGGTAATCTTTTTACAGGTGTTTTCAGTGTTGTATTTATAATCTACCTTCCCATTGTGATGCTCAGCACTCTCTTCTGAATTATTAAGAGCAGCTTAGAGCTCAGTAGTTACTTGGGCACTGTTGATGATTATTTGTTATGTACTGTGCTTTAGATGCATCAGCAACAACTCTGATTTGGCATTTGCTGCCCGTTTTCTTAGATTTTTAGCATCATTAATGTCACAAATTGTTGATGACTGTGATGGATTCTGGTCCTGACATTTTCCACTAGCACTGGTGGATGTGACCAGTGGTCTCCTGCATCCTGTGGACATAACACATTCTTTTTTCTTCCAACCTTTTTTTTCCCTATTCTGTCATTGTTCACAGCAAGGCAACATCTGTCTCTGGATGAGAATCTGCCTGTATTTTTCTGATTGAAGCTTGACATATTGCAGAGTTGAAAACTGCTGATATATTTTCTGATCTTCCAAAACAGAGTCACTTTCAAAATTAAGATTATTTTATTAAACCATTAGTTATTTGTCATCTCTGTTTTTAAAGGGTTTGTCTGTGTTCCCATTGGCCTTTCAAGATGTGAGTTTGACTTCTTTTAAACGTAGAGATTTTTAAGCCTGTAATGTTACATTTCACTTGTATTTTGTAAATTTTATTTACAGTGCTTGCTGCACTGGAAAGCTGAATAAGAGGATCCAGTGTCGAGGTAGTACTTTGATTTCTTGTACCTTCTTGACTAAACATTATCTGGAGTATCCATGATTAACATTTAGTAGATTTGCTGAGCCTTTTATCTGTACATGAAAATAGCATTAATCATTCTCCGTGAGAGGGAAGTGGATTCAAGGCCAAACAACAGCTCAAAGGAGAAGCTCCGGATAGAACCCAGATTTTATAATACCTCATCAAAGCTCATACAGGAGCACACTGTAAAATATTTAATAAATCATACAATTTAAATGAGTTTTTTAAGTAGGAGACATGAAAAGTAATTTAAACATGTTAAACAGTGGACTATGTAAAAGGAATGTGAGAGGTAGAGTGAAAAAGCAGAGGTAAGGAGGAGTACTAGTGCTTATGGGATAAATAGAAATAGACAATTAGTAGATTTCTCTTGATGAAGATCTGCTAGGTTATCTGGTAATTGTGTTGGGGAGAGTGTTTGGGTTATTAGTTTCTTTAGTGAGTGTCTTTCAGCTGTTACACTTTTTTTGCATGTCCTGCTTCCTGTAGCACTTCTGCTCTTTCAGAACAGTGGCTTGAGACCTGCAGCCTGTTCTTTCTGGTGGAGCCATGTCCTTAGAAAAGAGATGTGGGAGCCTTGCTTGTCTTTCAGTTATTCATGAGTCAGTAGCATAGTGTTTCCTCCTTCAGGCCTGGCTCATTTTTAATTTACATCATTTACACATATGCCTATGGTGCTAATAAATATACACAGTTTGAGGAGCAGTTAATACATTCAGATACAGATACATAGCTGGGCAATTATTTATATGTGTATTTTTTTTTTTTTTGTAGACTGAAACTGCTCCTTGTGCCAATACCTTTGGAAGTTTGCTATGCCTCAGTTTTTATGCATGATGCATTAAGTAATGGAGGCCTACAGGTCAAAGATTTCACCTCATTTGGTTTTCAGTGTAGATTCACCTTTATACATCAAGCTTATCCCGATTGGGTGCTGATGGCTTTACTGCTTTGTGACAGTAAGTAGCAGGTGATGCAGAAAAGAGTCTTTTCTTTTGAAGGATGCAGAAATCTGGACTCCTGTACATGTAATTTCTGTGTCAGGGGGAGAGAATGAGCCCAAGCAGCGGAAAGTGCAACAGGCACCGAGTTTCTGACTTCCTGTGATTTGGGGAAGCTCGTGTCTCAGAGGAGAGATTTCTTCTGAACACATCCATCCTGTGTGTTCTTCGTGCACAAAAACCCTTTGGCAGTCAGCTGAAAGTTAGTGGCTCGACAACTAGAAAAAAAAAGGTGTAAACTGGTGAGCATTTGGGATTGTTGTATGTTTGTTACTATTAGGACTTGGATATTTATTTTTTTTTTATTAAAATGTGCTTTTCAAAGAAGGAAGCAGGTCAGAAGAAATGTGAATGTTTTATTAATGTTTTAACCTTTTTGTTGTGGATTTACTTCACAGTTTTCTGGGATGTATTTACGTCAGCATGAAATACCCTTGGAAATTTCATGTTGGTACTTTACATATTACTTAAAGTTCATTCTGGGCAGTCAGTTCTACTCTGAAATTAAGAATTTGTTCCTGCTTAGCATTTCTACAAAATAAAGAAACCCAAAAGGCATGTCTTGAACTCCTGTTGACCATTACACTGTTTTGGTTGTTACAGTGTGTCTCAATGTTGTCTGATTTCTGTGCACATTGAGCTCCTCTGCTCTGTGTTTCCAAGCCCTGAGTGGGTCCAGCAGCAAGAGGAATAATTGCAAGGCAGTGTTGTGGGTTAACCACTGTGTGCAGCTTAGTGGCACACAACTTCTCCCTGAAAGAAATGTGGCAGGGAAGAAGAAATGCCCTGCCCGTAGTGACAGAGTTGTAGCTATTGCAGCAGGTTGCATTGGGTTGGTGGGAGTAATGGGACACAGATTTTTACAGGGGTTGGAAGGAGGGTTGTCTCTGATTATCATTATATACTGTTTAAGGACAAAGATGTCAAGAAAAGAGTGTGAAAGTGCTGCTGTGGGGCTGGCTCAGTGGAGCCCATGGCTGTGGAAGGCTGGCAGCCAGGGGTGAGTGTGCTGGAGGCTGCACACTGCAGGGCGAGGAGCACTGGAGCTGTAGAGGCAGGTGGACTCATGCACAACAGGAGGACAGCAAGGGTTCAGGTGAGAGAGGAACATATTGGAGGAGGAGCTGACGAAGATCATCTCATTTTGAACTGGAGTGGTGAAAATGATGACAGAGATGTGTTTGATACTCAGAAAAAGTAGTTCAGGAGTTATCTTTTTTTCTTAAACACTTTTCTGTGGATGGAAAGCTAGCTGTAGTAGTACGTTACATTCAGCTGACACTCTTTTTGGTGTGCTTTGTATGCTGTCTGCACTCTTCCCTCAAAAAAAGGAGAGATTTAAGTTGTCAGCAAGCCTCTAGATTGCTGGTATTGTATTTCTACTAATGTTTCTCACTTTTCCTGACCAGACAACTTCTGAAGTGGTTGTTCAGGGTAGCTTCAGAGTAAGTGAAGGCTGTGTGGGGATTTGATTTTGCCAGTGTGAGACAATTTATCTTTCAGTGTCCCGAGTTACTGTTTTCAATGATTTCATCATGGAAAAGTATCCTGAACTGACAACAATAAATTAACTGCCATTTCACTTGAGACTAATTCCTGTCTACAGTTAAGAATTTTGCTTGCTGAAATGTCATGGCTGTGTCATTTCTTTTCTTGTTTGTTTTGCTTAGTTCTGAAGAAACCTGAGCAAGTGTCAGTTGCAGAACACTGCTGTAGCAGCTGCTGCTGGGTTCTCGTGATGCATCCCTACAGCACCCAGTGTGGGGATGAGCTCTGCCTTCCCTGGAGTCCCTTGGTCTGTGAACTTGAGCTGGAGGGGTCTACTCCAGCTAGGTAGCTTGTGCCATGTCTTTCTGGCACCCACATGATCTCATGAAGTTGCTTTTCTGTGGAGCACCCCTGCACTGGGCTCTGCACATTGCTGTTACACAGTAGATGAGAGGGAGCATCACTGCAATGCAGCTTGTTTTCCACATGGAGCTCGTTTCCTCCCAGCATATAATCTTCATTTCTGGTGTTTGAGAGGATTTCTGTTGTCTGCTCTGCTGTTCTGAAGGCATTTGTCTCTGTTATGGAAATTAATTGATCTGACAGGGGTCAGAGGAAATATCTGTTGGTTGCCCATATGTTTTTTGCTGCGTGTCAAACAATGCGCTTGTTATTGTTATGAATTCTTATGTGAAATGGATAATAAATTGTTGGTATAGTGAGTGAAATAATGCATTGCTTCCTGGATGCCTGCTGAGTAAGCACTTGGCTCGTGAATGTTGAAATCCTGGGATTTTTTGGATGCTTAAGATTAGTTCCAGGAAGAAAAAATTGGTCTGTACTTGTAAATCCTGAGTGACTTCACTGTTGACTTCAGTGATGGGAAGACCTGCAGCTGAACAAACTGGAATTGGCCAATATATTTATATCAAGATATATTTACTGGAGGTCTAAATGAGAAGAAGAGCCTCTTTTTTTAAGGCTTTTTTTTTCTTGGAATTGTTTGTGAAATAAGGTTGGGAAGAAATATATAGGACATCAGAGGTGATGCTGAGATTCAGGAGTTCAGAAAGGATAACTAAGGATAACTTCTGAACAGAAAACATGGCATTTTTAATTACCTTTATTTGAATTAAGAGCATGAAGTAATGTATCTTAAGGCTGTTAGTCTTTAAACAGGATGAATTGTAGATTCTAATCTGTCAGTAAAGTGTTTTATCTCGAGGTCCTGTGGGTAGCAATCCAATTTCTGTGTGACTAATAAAGTACAGATACTTGGGCATTTAGTTAGTGAATAAATCTGAACACTTGTTCAGATTTAGATAAAGGAAAAAAAAATGTTACAAGATAGTTAAAACCAAGTACTTATTAGTAGGAAGTCTTGGTACTGGAATTTAGGTGAGAAAAGGAAAAATACTATTAGTTGCTAAACCTGGTTCAAAATTTTCATGTACTAGTTAGAAAAGAGGTGACTGCAGTAGTGTTTTATCATGTAAAATATTAATTTACCTTAATGAAAGATTTACTTGTTAAAGAAACGTAAACAGCGAATGTGCACAAAATATACAGAGTGCCTGAAATAACAGAGTGAATTTTTGGATATGCAAACCTCACTCAAAGATGTAGCTTAATGATGATACTAAGTTAGTAGATTTCATAACACTAATGTTGTCTTCTTCAGGTACTTCAGCACAGTTTACTGCTGTGTAACTTATTACCTATAGGATTCCTAGTAATGAGAATGATCTGGAAAATCTTCTGAAAGCTTCACAGTTGTATTTTCCACTGTCCTTTGTGTTTACCTTGACTAAATTACACAACAACAGCAAGATAACGATGGCAGGGGACTTAGTTCTTCCAGCTTTCCACCAGCTAGGGTAATAAAACCACAGACTGAAGTTTCTGTAGTTGACTTTTTCCTCTGCTGCTTTCTGTTCTACAGCAGGCTGGTGAAATTACATCATTTTCAGTCATTCACTCGCTTTTATTTGTATAAGACTGGTATCAGCCTTTTAATTCAGCTGAGTAATTTACAGGACATGGCAGTGTCTGACACGTGCTCCTGATTATCAGATGTTTCTATCCTGTTCCATTTAAAGGTTAAGCCCTGATTTTTATTTCGCTAATAACTTATTTTACCATAAATCTAATGATCTGTTTGGGGATTTGAGTTTAAAAAGCACTCCTGGTCTCACTTTAGTGGATAAACCAACTTCTTTTGTACAATATGTGCTAACAGAGGTGGTTATTTTATTAATGAATATGGAAAAAGTGTATAGTCCAGTGCTTTGTTCCATTTGTCTAAGTTATGACACCAGTAATAATGGATGATGAATGAGATATCCAAAACATTAATAAATTATCTTAAGAGGTGTACTAAATCAAAGAGGAGGAGACTAAGAAGTAATCTCATATAATGCCTCCAAGAAAAGGAAGCCAATTCCAGACTCATTTATTCAGTGATATGCAAAAACCCAGAGAAATTGGTAGGAATGGAACTGCTGTAGTTAATGTGATTTTAATAAAACTCAGCGTTCCAAACGCACTGTTCTAGAAACTTGGATCCCCAGCTTCAAGTGGCCAGAGATGCAAAATGCACAGGCTGAAAAAATTCTTGAGTATTTAAATTGGAGTGATGTCTTTAAGCATGTTCAAGATAAAACTTAGAAATTTTGTCCCATATTGATTAGCATCAAGTGCACAACTAAGGTTCTTGGAAAAGAAGAACTTCCAGTAGCAAAATGTGAATATGAAATAACTAATTATTTTTTTTTTAAACCACTCTACTTAAAGTATTGATTATGTTTCACAGTTTCTAATTAATAGGCAACGTATTGTTTAAATAGGGTAGTAATTGTGTTTTTTGAACACAATTGAAGAGTCTTTTTAATTGGAAAATCAAATTTTGGTACGAAAATAAAGATCTCAGAGCTTTGGGTAATTCCAGGTTAAGGTATTGTGGAGAAGTCTGCAGTGAATTCTGAAAATCAATATGATGAAGCACTAATTGTGAAAATTGATACAAGTTTTATTTTCTTATAAATTAAGAGGGTGGTAAAATGTTGATCATTAGAATACAAAACTATCTGTTCAAATCAATTAACATGCATATCTGATGGCTGATTGTATAAATATGAAAGTCAAATAATTGTAATCGTTAACCATGGCTGCAGGTCATACGAGTTGTCAGCTCAGAAAAAACTAGAGGAGAAAGAGGTTGATTTGCATGTATTTAACGTGGCAGGCTGGACGTGTGGGAATTGGAGTGAACCTTTGCTGGTAATCTGCTGGTTTTTATCTCAAGATCGACTAGGAATCGTGGGTCGTGACAGAGCTGTGTGTTGTATTGACAGGAGCTGGGGTTTAGCATTGGACTGTATGTTTTAATATCTGGAAATTGATTTTCTCACTAAGAGACAGTTGCAAGAAGCTGGTTAGAGAGTTACTCAAGAGATACTCAATGCTCTCACCAGGAGCATACTCAAAATTGTCCTAGAACTGATTGTAAGACTGTGTCGTGTCCGGGGGTTTTAGTTACATGGTTTATATAAAAGGCATCACTTTGCTTTTTATATTAAAAAAGATCAGATACATAAGAAAAATTAATGAAGTACTTCAAAAAAATCTGTTTCAGGTGGACAAAACAGATGTGTTCTAATTGAACTGATCAATTGTAATAAATAAGGGGTGTGGGGGGAAGTGTGGCAGAAGAATAAGGCTGTTGGCCTGGAAAGGATTTATCTATTATTTAAGTTCCTGAATATAATAATCCATTGCACTATTTATTTTTTAATTGATAGTGCAAAATATAGCTCTAAAATGCAAAAGACAGGGATCTTGGGTTACCTGTGACTTGGTTAAGCAGGTCTGTCCAACCTTTATGTTTTCCCCCTATAAAAAACCACATTTCCTGTCCTCAACTTTGAAATGCTATGGCAATCTCCTCCTAAAATTCCCTCTTTCCCATGTCCACGAGCTCCCAGAGAGGGGAGGCAGCAGTGTGTGCTCTCTTCTGATCTGATGTGTAGCTGCCAACTGAGGCAGAATCCACAGAACATCTTGTTGCTGGGCACTGTTTCCAGTGAGCCTTTTACACCATGGTCAGTGTGTGCTTGTTCCTGAGTCCAGCCCCTTGCACTGTCACCCAGGCTAGTGAGCATCATGGAGATGGCCTCTACCTCCTGCCTGGGATGCAGTCAGGGATTGAGAGCTGGGCTGTACACCAATCAGGGCTGCTTTGTGTCCTTGTTTCTGTTGGAGCAGGGAATTATGACCCTAATTATGGCCAAATTAAATGTGAAAGTGATGAAAAATGACATACATTTTAAAAGGAAGAAAAAAAAAAAGATGTAATTAAAACATCAGCAGCTGCAATTACTGTTTTAGCTCCAGAGTAACTCACTGGTGATAAAATCACTTTGTCACCAGAGGCTGCCAAGCTGCAGGTGAATGAAGATCATCTGTGACTGTGGTACTTCTAGAGAAGTTGGATTCCAGAGCCTCAGGATCATTCCTGAGCTGCTGTATATCCCACTAATCCTCAGGTTCAGTTTGTGAAGGTGTATGCTGCTTTTACAAGGACCCATTGCTGTAAAGAAGGACTGGGGATGTCTGTGTTTTGCTTTGGGAGTGGGTGGGATTTGTGGTTGTGTGGGAATGAGCTGTAATTCTCAAACAGAAATCCGGGCACCAAAGGGGACAGAAACCCAGCCCTGTTTGTCCCACTTCAGACACACTGTGAGAAGTGCTTCAGATTCCTTAAAATACAGAAGTTTTTTGTGTTCTTGTTTTGCGGGGCTCTTGGAGTTACTCCCCCAAAGGGAGGTGTGTGTTTAGTGATGGCTCTATTTAGCCAGGAGGAATAGTCCTTTTTAAAGCAAATGGAATGAGTGCAGGGGAGCATGAAATGATCAGCAGCTCTGATTCACATCTCCTCTGCTCTCCTCAATGACCACGCAGCACAACAAGGACTTCATTTCCACTCTCCTCATTTTTCCTGACAAAACATGGCAGCCTATCCAAAGGGCTGTGTTTAGCCAAGATAAATATAAAATTTATGATTAAGCAAAGTGTTTCCTTATTATAATCCCTGCAGAGAATTTGAGGCTTGTTAAATAGAACGTGCCCAGGTAGTTTTAAGAGTAAATTATCCTTTATGCTTTTAAGTGCTGAAATAGAGCAACACCATCAACCATCTGAGATCCTACCAGCAGAAACAGCACTTTGTACTGATTTCCTTGGAACTAAACAGCAAAATATCACACATATACACAACATTGAGTCTGTAGTCTTGTATAGAGCTTGAGAATCTGGGTCAGTAGCATGGTGTATAAAACCATATCTCTCTCTTACCTGTAATGCATGTCATGGAAGAAGGCAAAAAAACCCCTTTTTTGGCAGAATAGGTAGAAATTGATAACATGATTACACTTCTGGCACATTTCTTTAACTGCTATATTTGCTGAATACCACTTTGAGGAAAACTATGGTGCCTGTCAATATTATTAGTTAAAATAAACGGACTGAAAATGGAGTGAGGAGATGAGTGGATTTTGAGCCTTGTGGTTCCAGTTTTGGCTTGGGAGTGTAGTGTTCTAATTAAATTGGGAACGTAGGTAGATAGTGGATATGAAATGACCTCGCTGGATTCTTTCAAGGACTATGAACTTCCAAAATCAAGGATAACATTAGATGTCAGCCAAGTATTTTGTCCTTCTCGTGGTTTGTCTTTACATCTGAATTAGTGCCAGTTTGCACAGATTGTGTGTCAGCTTAAATACAAGAAACAGGCCTCAGTCTGCTTGAATGTGTTCCACCAAAGACTTCTGAAAACTTCCCCTAGTCTGCAAACTCTAATGGTTGTTTCACATTAAGTTGCTTTGTAGAATTATAAAACAGCTTTTCTTGTGCTTTCAAATAAAATGTTGTCATCCGCTAATGAATGAGATACCATCTGTAATAATTAAGGTTATTCTCCTTGTTTTCCCCCTGCAGCAAAACTTCTGAAGGCTTTGCAGAAGACAGGCAGAGAGCCACCACCAAGCCTAGTGCAGCACTGTAAGTACTGCACCCGTGGAAAAAAAACGCAAATAGGTGAATTCAGAATGTTGTAAAGAGATTTTCACTTCTTGGGGGTGGGGGGAAAATGAGCTACGTGAAGGGATTATGTGTAAAATACAGAGCAGGATGTATTGTAGCAATCCTGTTAATAATTTACAAGGGAAAAACTGCACTCTTGTAAAACCTAAAATTGTATCCTTGTGCAGTGTAATCAGGAATTTACCAATAGCAGTGAAAAATACTTCTCTATCCACCCAAGATTGATCTAGTTTATATACATTTGTTTATTTAAAACTATCAGAATTTAGAAAATCATTGTAGTTTTGTAGGTTTGTCATTTGTTTTAGTGACTTATTGTTTAGGTTATTTTGCAGAATTATTTATTTGCTGATTTATTTATGTATTTCATTATTTATTTATTTGATTATTTAGTAAATTATTTATCTGATGAATTATTAATACATCTTCATGACATGCTTTAAATTATTTATAACTTAATTTTGAGTTTATTGCTTTTCGACGCTGCATTGTTACTGACTAGTTTTGATTTTTTTTTTCCTTGGTTCTTGAAAATTAAAGTACTAGCTCTAAGGCAAAAGTATATTCTTTGCAGAATCCATAGATGGTTTCCAATGAAGTAATTTACCATGTAGATACTAATTTTGTTTAGCTTTATATTGTTTAATATCACTTTTCTATTTGTTTTTGCTTCTATTATTTCATAGATGTATCAAGATCAAATGCGTGACCTTTAAGGAGCAAAGATAAATGTTTGCTTTAAAAGCTGTGGAAACAAAGTAATTCTGTTTTCCTCTTAATAAGCACTCTTTAATTATTCTTCAAGTTAACTTGAGATATTTTTATTCCCATAAAACGGATGGTTTTTAAACGAGACTCTTGATATGTGAACTAATACATTTCACTTCTAAAAGGACAATAATATATTCACATGACTAAGTCATCTGGAGAGCTCCTTTTCAGTGTCAAGGTTTTGAATACAGAGGGAGGAGTGGTGCTCTCTGTAGATGTGGAGAAGGTGGGGAGCAGGGTCTTCTGCATGCAGAGGGGTTTGGGAGCTCCACAGATGTTGCCTGGGTTGTGTGTGAACTGCTCTGGGGCTCTGTGTTCACAGAGTCACTCCTAGGGCACAGATGTGTCGTGAGGCCTGGGTTTGTGCTGCTTGCTTCTGCCAGATGAAAGGAGAAGTCCTCTCCGGCTCCAGAGAGCCTTGAGCACATGGTGACAGCAATTTAGACTGTGAGCACCAGCCCTGTGGGGGCTGAGATGGGACCCTCGGACTGACTGATGGGTGTTCCAGGATCCATCAGCATTTTGCCTGGAGTTGCCTGCTTGCCTCATCTCCAGTGGGGGACTTGTTGAGCTCTGGGAAGCCACCTTAGGGCAGAGAGCCCTGTTTCAGAGCTGGAATGAGCAGGGCAAGGTGGCAGCTCTCTGAGAGGTGCTGTGTGCATCACGTGGCCCCTATTCTGTGCTCAGTGCTTGAAATGAATTACTATGTACTTTAAAGTTTTAACACAGTGTGGAGAGGCTGCATTGTACATTTCAAGTTTCAATGCTGTTGAAATACAGTAGAAATGGCCTCTGTAGACAGGTTTCACTATAGAACTTAAATTATGCATGTGTGTATCCAAATTCCTTATTTTGAAATATTGAATGTATGAATATTTAATTTGTATCTTGCTTTAGTATCTTCATATGCTTGCCTTAAAGGAAGCTGTTTCCTTTGATTTATATACATGGATAAAAATGTGTGTACAGTATGTATCATAGGCTTTCCTCTCTGCTGTGTTAGAAGAACAGCTTTAGATAATGATAGCTACTGATTTTTATTCTGCTACTCACTACCCTTGCGTAAGATGCAAATCTGTCATATTCGTCCTATTACTTGAATTCCAAATCCATTTATTTTCTTAATTGCATACATTAAGCAAAAGTCCAGCAAGTTGCAGGCCCTAACAGCGCAGTCGTTTTGCTCCGCGCACACTAACAGAGCTCTGAGGATTACTCTCTGGGGAGACTTCCAGCCTGAAATCCACATTTCTCCTCATTCAGACACTTTGAAGCTGGAAGTTCCCAGGGAGTTGCTCTCCATACAGTTAATGCCACACGCCCTAGGAAAGGCAGTACCATCTCTGTTTCCTTGTGTGGAAGAGGTCTGGCTGTTGAGCAAGACCTACTTGGAGCAGTCACCAAGGTAAGTGCTGCTAATGCATCCTGCCATCAGCTTCTCAGAGTGGGAAGCACTGCTGAAAGACCTGCTACTACTGTTACAGGGTAATAGAACAGCAGCTTATGCCTTGGCACCCAGACTACCTCCTTCATAATGATGACAAGTGAAAGTACAGCCAAAGGTCACATGAAACAAGAGGTTTCTTTCACACCCCATCCATTTTCTGGGTGTGGGATGAAAATAGCTTTGTCCCCTATGCCTGTGTTTGTAAAAAGCAGTTATCTGGTAATAATTGTACATGTTGGTGTGTTACTTTGCTCATTAAGAGGTGGACTGTGGCATCCTAGCGTGCTAACTGGTGCTACAGAAATGTTAGAAATTAGCTTACATTTTGGGTGCAGTTAGACAACCAGTATTTGATCTCGCTACTGTTTTTTTGGCTTGCAGATTTGCTTAAAGGCATAGCTTTAAGTTCTAGAGAAAGAACTATTAATGTGCAAAGTGGTATTTGTTTTATTCTTTTTTGTATCTTTTATGAAGAAAGATAGGAGTTTTATTCTCTGAAAATTGCAGTCTGTTGTTCAGAAATAGAGCAAACCCATCCGTGTTTCTTAGCTCTGTTTTAAAGAGATCCTGCCAGTAATGTGAGGATAATTTACACTGTATGCTCAATCAGTTCCCCATCTTACACTGAAACGACCAGCCAGGATGCTAAAATAAGGTGCCATTTTAAAAACATGAATAGTCACATATTAGATAATGGAAGTGAAGCTGGCTTGTTTTACACAGTTAGGAGACATTGGTTGGGGAGCCTAAATCTGGTGTATTATTGGTAGGTGTATTTCTGTTCTAATCTAACTCCATAGAAATTGCAGAAGCCATATTAAGCTCTTCTTCAATCTATTCCATACAGATAAAAGAATTTACATCTTATGAGTCATATATTTCCTGTTGTATCTTTAATACAGCCATTTTTAGTATATTTTTCTTGCTTCTCCCCGCTGTTGGTATGCTCAGAGGGTCTGTGTGTAGGAGCCTGTTACTCCACCCGTGAGGCAAGGAGGAGTCAGTTCAATAGCAGCCTGTCGCTGACACTAAACTCTGCTGCTTTTGGCCACAATAACACTTGATTTTGTCATCCTAATGACGCTGCTTGCTTCAGAGAATGTGGATCAGCACTCTCTCAAATCACACTTTACAAGTAGCTTAGCAAGCCCTTTGAAGGGAGCACTAGAAGAATACTCCAGTGTTTGTTACCAGAGCCATACGCTGGTTTGGTGGAAGGGGATGTGCAAGCTCTGTCCCCCTTCCCAGGGAAGCTGCTTTGCAGGGTGTTTGGAAGTCTGCTGACAAGGGTATAGGACTGATCTGAGCTGATGTGATGACAGCACGGTGCTTTAGAAAGAAATGTTGCAAGCATTTAAAATACAATTCAGGTAAAATGCGGGTCATAGTAAGACCTCAGCTAAAAGCCACCCAGCCAAACAAAAACCCCTCCATGTAGTCGACATTGTGTGTGTTTCACAGAAGAACCTCTGCTGCCCTGCCTGGAAAAGGATGTCTGGAGGAGCCAGGCACTGCCAGCAAGATGCTGCCATGCTCAGGCTGGGGCTGCATCCCCCAGCACGGCCAAAGGAGCAGGAGTTGTCCTCCACTTGAGCTGAGGAGTCCTTAGAGAGGTGAGAGCTGGAGGAAGCTGTGAATTTCCAGGGAAATAGTGTCACCATGGGAAGCAATAGTTCCATGCTAGTAACTTCAGGGCATGGTGCTGGTAGCAGCAGTGGGTTATTGAAAGCACAGAGTAGTTTGTATTGAATATCTGAGAGCAGTCGCAGAGTTGAATCATCCTATTGTACTACTGAAATACCCTCCTCCTTACAACCACACATTTGTGCATTCAAATAGATGATTTTGCTTCATGAAAGGTGTTACTTTTTATCTGAAAGAATAATAGAAGATACGGCTGTGTGGTTAAAAAATCACATAGTAAGTTAATTTATCTTGCCTATTGAACCCCAACTGCCTTTTAACAGTAAGCAGCTTTATTTACTAGCTACACACATGTAGCTTTTCTATTCCATTTGCACTGTTTTCATTGTTTTTATATTTTTAGGCAAAAAATATATGGGTTCTCAGATGTTCACAGTACTTAGTTCATAAACTGCAATCTTTTTTGTTTTTACAGTTGCTTTCCTTCTCATTTCTTCCATATGATTTTCATAAGGTCACCTGACACAAACTGTCCATGTATCAGGATGACTTTCCTGGAAAGAAAATGGCAGTGAGAAAAATCTACGTGAGAATTACAGTAGCTAGTTATATATAGTTCAGTAACAATAATGAAAATATGTAAACTTTAAGCAATATGTATGGTTTGAATGCAAGTTAAATGCAGGAAATGAGTAGCACCTAAAAAGTGATGACTGTCAACTTCAGAAATGCAGCTCATTGAGGTTTTTCTACCTCCAATCCAGAAAGTTTGATGATTCTCCTCATCATTGAAATAGGTTCTAACGAAGTAGGTCAGGTCTCCATCAGGAGCACTTAGCAGGTTTATTTATCCTAGCAATACATACTACTGCAGATGAGACTTGCTAACAAAGTGGTAGTCAGAATAGCTTAGAGTTGTTCATGCATGCTTCTTCATTCTGTCTCCAGTGATGAGACAGCCTAAAAATTCCATTTTGCTGCTGGCACCTCCCCTTCTTTGCACTCACAGGTTGCCACCAGCACGTTCTGTCGTGCCCTGTGGAGTTATGGCATCTTACCATGTATGTTAAGAACCTACCAGGATTAGCCTCCAGCATCTTGTCAGCAGTGCACTGAAGATGCTGGAAGTTCAGTGAAGAAGGATGTGTCTGGTGTGGTGATTTGTTTCTAGTCTGGGAAACACTTTGAGCCTAAGTTACAAGCTGACAGTGGCACTGAAGTTAATGAGTATATTCTCCTACAGCATTATATTTAGTCAACACTAATTTAAGACTATTTTCTTCATCCCAGGCTCTTGCATTTGACATATGGTTATAGCTGGGCTTAACGTTCCTTCCTCTGTGAGGATCAACAAGCATTAAAATCCTCCCTTGCAGTGGCTGCAAAACCCACAGAAATGCCAAATGTCAAGTGCTTTCCTGTCATCCCTTTATGGGTTGTTGTTTGTACTGTTTCTTGTGTGTGTAAGTACCATGATTGAGCTGACCAGAATTCTCAGAGACCCGAGGCACCTGGCATTGTCCATTTTATCATATCTGCCTCAGTTCTAACATCTGATAAACAAGTTTGGAGGTTTTAGATTAAAGCTTCAAAACTCAACTTCTGTACAATGAGATTTGACATGAAGTTCATCTGATCTGTGGATTCAGGTGAACAAGAAGTAGTTCCTTTGGAATGATGAATCTGTTGGTACAGATACAGTATGTGTAACTATATATAAATATCGTGTAACCTAGAAACTTGGTGTTTAAGCTTTGAAATTTCTTTGAATTTACAGCCAACAAATGAAATTACTGCAATTATTTGACTAGATAAATTAACTTCTTTCTGTTTCTCTACAGTACTGGGTTTGTTTCTGTACTGTTCCACTCCTTGCTGTGATATGTCTGAGATATCTCTTCTTTAATTGATTTATAATATACTTTGATTGATATACTAAAATAATGTACTTAATGTTGTCATCCGCAATTTATAGAGTTCTCTTTGCCTTGCTGTGCCTACTTGTTCTTAAAAAATACCTGCACTACCTGGGAGTCAATGTAAAAATAACTCTAGAGTAAGAAGTGTATTTTGTTAGCAGCCTGAAAAAAACCCCTTTTGTTCCTCTTTACTCACCTGAACCCTCCAGTGCTAGAGAAACTCTGGATTGTGCATCTATCTCAGTGCAGTGCATACTTGGAACATTAGTACAACTGTGGCACATCTGAAGGCATATTCTGCATTTTCAGTGAAACATATTTTGAGTAAGTAACTGGTGTATTGAGTAGAGTTGTCCATTGATTCTAAAGATATTTTTCTGTGCTCAGAGAAATCAGGATGGTAATCATTTATAATTTCTCGCCTTCATGAAAAGGAGTGATGAATAATATGATTGGAAGGATTGCATGAGTCATGAAATGGGGAGCTGGGCAATCATGGAAAAATTCACTTTAAAAACTCTCTTCTGCTTACCAGGATGTGAGTTCAGTTTTCTGTAACATAATCCAGAAATCACAATGCTGGAGGCTTTAATAAAAGCCTTGGGTGGATGAGCAACTGAGCCCATTTGTAAATTGCTTGGTGGGTTATAAAAAGGATTCTTTAACTTTCAGCTAGAAGTGATTGTGGATGTGATGATCAGAGGACACTCTCTTCTGACCGCCTGATGAATGTGAAAATAAAATGTCTTAAAATATACTGCAGTTAATATGGAGTGAATGTAGACCCTATGGTCCTGAAAGTATCTGCACTACTTTAAAACAGCTTTTAAGAGCTGTTAAAATATTGATAACTTGCTAAGCACTTCAGAAAGTCTCATTTCTATCTTGGGTGTGGAGCTGTTGACACTCAACATTTGTACTCCTTTTCTTGGGTGTACAACTGCACATAAAAAAAGAATAAAACCAAGTATTGTTAATAAAGAAATGGCTTAATTTGTCATAGCTCCACCTATAAATGAATCCATTTGGTTATCAGCTTTTCTTCCATACTGAAGTCATCAAGCATGCATTACAAACCTGCTTGGTAGAATCAGGCACAAGTCTGTCCCAGGCAGGACTGAGATAAGCAGCTGCTGTTCTCCCTGCAGTGACCTGGGCTGGGCAGCCTAGCATCGGCCTCTGCTCTCTGGCCAGTCACCCAAACCACATTTCTTCAAAGCCTCTTGCTGACATTTTCCCTGCAGTCACTCATGCTGATTTTTTTTTTTTTTTTTACATGCTCCAGCTGTTTTTGAAAGGTCTCTTTTGGACTTTCTGCAAATGTAGAGGTGATTTTTAATTTACTGAGTCACGTTGAGCATGGGACTGCTGTGGCTGACTTGCCTACAATGGAGGTTGACCTACAAGCTACTAACCTTCTTGGTTACTTGTTTTTGAAGATTGTCAGTGCATTCTGGATTCTGTTCAAAGCTCTGTTCCTCAAGGAGGTGTTAGCATGTATAAAGTCCACCATGAGGAGCAGGGCATGCAAATGTGAAGGGAGTCCCAGGGAGTGTTACCCAAGGGGTAGATTAAGTTAAGGAGAACTATTTCTTAAAAGGGAGAAGGGGCAGTATCTGGAATAGGTTAAAAAAAAAACCCAAACAACTTTTTAGTCTCGTGTTAAGAATTTATCATTAACCCGATCAGGTAAAAGGGATTTGGGGGAGAGACCCTGTTTTCACCCAGATACTGTATATGAAGCAAGAGATTAGTGAGTATTTTGCTAAAAAGCTTAGAAAATTGCAACTAAATATTTTTCATTTCCTCATGCATTATTAACATGGCTTCTGTGAAAACATGATCATCCTCACTATTTCTTTTTGACAACCAATTCCACAGAAGTTTCTCCTAACATGATTAAATATATGGAAGGAAGACTGGAGGAGGAAGGTTTTGCATAGAAGAATTGCCTGCCTCTGTGATCCAGGGGGTTTATTTTTTGTTAGGGATAATTTTCTGATGCTCAGACTTTTCAGTTGTGTTTTTAAATACATTGTTCAGAGCTACGAGTGAAGCTTAGTGATTGATCTTAAAATTTTGATAGGACCATTAAACATTGTAGAGACCTGGGGTTTGATGGTATTTAAGCTTCTGAAGTGGCAATGCTCTAGCTTTCTTACATTGTTCTTAAGTAGATGGTGTGCCCAGGAGCTTAATAAGGTAAGAGCAGCAAAGAGAGCTGAAGTGCCTCCCATTATTCAGCACAGGAGGCGTTACTCCTTCCATATGCTTGTGTCTACCAACCTGCTAGCTCAGACCTGATCAGAACTGCTCTTGCTTTCTCTTATCTTGCCTTTGTTATGCTGATTGCAAGGATGTTTGATCCTCTGATTGTTTCTCCAGGAGTGAGGCTGTTCCTTTACACTGAGCACCATTTTACACTGCACACTTTTTATGACTTCTTTTCGGTGGTGTGCAATAGCAAAATGAAATGGTTTGTGTAACACCTTTTAAGTACAAAATAATGGAAAGATCATAGCACGTGCTGATGTTGGGATGTAGTTAAAATGACTGGTTTATTTCAGGGATGGGCTGTACATCCCCCCCAGGATATGGGCAGCATCAATAGGGCTGCCTTCTACTGAAGAATGAATCTCCTTTACTCTCTATGTGTGTGACTTCTATCTTATCTCAGTTTATCTATTTCAGAATTTAAGGATGATCCTTATGTATAGAAAGAGAGGAGATTAGACATGAATGCCTGCATTTAAGTTGTGATAGCGAAATTTTGTTTTCTTCAAAATCAGACTTTTTTTTTTTTACACGTTGATGGCTTTGCTGGACAGACCAGCTCAGCGACTTGTATGTTAAAACTAAATATAAAATCGAGCCAAAACTTCCTTCAAGAGGTATTTTAAGTTGCTGTGGTTCACTTTCATGGATGAAACATCTGGGAGTGAGCTGCTTGTTTTTTGGTGGGGTGGTTTATTTTTACAGCCCCGGAGTCTTCAGATGGTTTGAAGCCTTTCTGACAATTAGCTCAGATGAATCAGAGGTCAGTTCAGCACCCAGTGACAGCCCAGACGCTGGTTTCTATCCCTGAATTAGGTCAGGAATTGTCTGATTTTTAATAGCTTGCATGATATTTGCAGACTTTGCTTTATAATGGGCATTTTTTGCTGAAAATGACTCGCAAGCACTGATTCTGGAAGGCAGAGAGCTCTTACAAGTATTTTCCCAAATAAAAGTCTGTTATTTGTTGTAGTCTGTTGAAAATGTATGTTTTAAGGTTAATTCTGGTTGTGAGTTCACTGCCCCATGCCTCTCTGGCTCCTCAGCCCTGCTTCCTTGTGGGGGAGATGCCCTGAGTGGTGTGTGCAGGTAAAAATGAGTGTTCCTCCTTCCTCAGATCAAGGTTTTCTCAGAGTACAAATAGCTGTGAGGAAAAAGTGAAAAATCACTCTGAGAGTGGCTGAGAGAAAATCAGAAGCCCTGCCTTTGTTGAGGGTATCTTCTCAGAGCTGCTATGGGCCAATGTGGTTCTTTTCTGGGGGTAAATACAATTATAATTCACCCAGTACTCCCTTAGGGACATTGCTTGTAATCAGGTGTTGCTGCCTGTAGGTAAGTCCAGAGCTGATGCAGTTTGTTACACACTGAGAACTGGGTGTGAGAATTTCTCATACACTTAGAGAGGCAGAGATTTCACTGAAACTTTATAATTGGGTAAATTAAGGCTGATTTATTCTCATCCTTTACTTCTCACCCCCTTTTTTTAATCTCAGTCACTTTTTAAAATTTAACCTTTGAGGAAATTATAATACTTAAAATATTACTAAATCATTTAGATGTGAGATAGGTCATGTGGGAAGTTTCTAATGATATCAATAGCTATAACTGCATTTTAATCAGGAAAAGATCAAGGATTCAATCCTGTTTTCTTACCAAAATTGTTCAAACCTCTATATTAGCCCAATTATTTTGGGGCAGTGTATCACATTGGTACACTTTTGCACAAAATTAGGAACAAATTTCAGAAGTGAACTCTGGACACACATTTTTTTTGTTGCGTTGTGGGTTCTGTTGTTTTTGTTCCGAGTTTGTTTTGTGTTTGTTTTGGTTTTGTCAGTTTCTTTTTCACCTGTAAGGAAATCTGTACAGCAATGAAGTCCCTCTGCTGGGTGTCCCAGAGTACGTTCCCTCTGTACTGAGCCCGACGCTCCCTGTGCAGCCTGCTTTGGCCCAGTGGCTGCTGGAAGCACAGACACCAGAGCCTTGCCTCTGCTTTAGTTCTCCATGGTTTATTTACCACGCTGCATTGCTTCTAGATTTGGGATTGGTCTGGAACATCCCCTGTCAGTGATAAAATGCTCAGCCCTGATAACAGTGTCATTCTCTTGAAAATTTCCTGTATTTGTGAAGGTTTTTTTTGTGTTGTTAAAAGTAGTGTGAAAATACTTGAATGTGGGCTATTCTGGTCCTGTAGTAGAGACTGTATTTTTCCCTCTATTGAGATTAATGATGAGAACAAGGGTAAGGCATTTTTGTTATGGCCAATTTATTTCATTTCAGGCTGTATTATCAATTGGTGGGAGCCCTATTGATTACCCTTCATAGCTTTACAGAGCTTTTCTCCTAAGCACTTAAACTTTGAGTTGTCTCAGTCCCATAGGACTGGGAGAAAGCTGTTAGTACCATGAAATTCTTCTGTGTGTTTCCAACAGCTTGGAGCCTCCTCTTGGAATGCAAAATATTAGCACATTAATGTTATTAACCCCTTTAGTACAAAATACTTTTGAAGTAAAAATGTGTTTATATCTTCAAAGTCTGGATTATTTCTTCTGCACGAGTACAGTTTCTTAAAGCTGAAAAATGTGTTGCTGTGCAACAAACAGATGCTGCTCTAACAATGCAATACATTATGTACCAAAAATGATCTTGGTTTTAATCATAGATGCTGATTTAATGAGACAAGACTAGCTTACATCAAAAATGGATTTAGGGTGTGATTTTGTTTTCTCTGTGTTTTCTCTACATAATTAATAGGAATGTGGTACCTTATATATTCTGTTTTAAATTTGAAAGTGTACTTTGGTTTTATGCCATTTTATGCTCCTGGTTTCCAATTCTGCCTTGTATAATACTCTTTTTTTTTTTTTTTTTTTTTAATTCTGGTTTGTGATATAAACACAGGGGCATTAGTAAATCTTGTACCTTTAATGTATTTCTTCAAAAAGTATTGCCTTTTTACAGAACCATTCTGTTCATGCTTAATCCTTCCCGTTTGCCCACATCTCCTTTTTCATTTATTTTCTGAACGTTTCCTGTCTGGAGTTTCCATCCTGCATTTACCTTGTGGGACATGTAAGATGTTTGTCTGTAACTAATGTTAGTTTATGGATCAGAAAAACAATGCTAATCAATCTCTTCAGACACTATCAGTACTTTATACCTCGAGAACACGCCTGACCCCCTGGGAGCATTTCATTGTTGATCTATCTTCACTTTAACTCTAATTTTATTCTGCAGATATTTTGTACCTCGGCATTAGTTGCTAGCTCTAATCCTTCTATCGCTGATATAAATTTTGATTGACAATTTTACTTTTAGATAAAGTCAGATAATACTATACTTGGGGGGGAAAAAGTCTTCATATTGTGTTTTTAATTCCACTGAACCCAGCAGAGTTAAATGTAGTTTGGATGCACAGGGAAGAATTAATGATTGGAAGATACAGAGTTGGTAAATTATTTATTCTGGCCCTGAGGAAGCTGAAAAGCTGAGTGAAAGACTAATAAATCATTTGTGGTAGTGCTGGTTGTCACTTCCAATTATTTTAGACGGTTTTGTGATAAACTGCAGCACCTGCTAGATATCCCTGCACCATCCCTTGATGCTTGCAGTGCAGCTTGTTCAGTCGATTATCAAAGGCAAATTTGTCTAAAGTTTCCTCAGGTTGGAAAGAGAATTACTTTTCTCAGTAACCCCTTCCCCCATCCTCTGCCCCCGTTTGACTGCACGCGTGGGCCGGCTCCGGTCTCTGGGGGCTGTGGAGTTTGGGGTGATGTGCAGCACCTGCAGCTGTAGGCTGAGGCAGAGTAACGGAGTTGCAGCCCTGGAGAGAGGATTTAGAGCAACAGAGTGATGTTGAGGAAGAAGAGGAGGCAGAATGTTGGAGGGATGGAGGTTGTTGGTGGGCAAATGATGAAGGAAGAATAACTGGGGTGGGTCAGTGGGGACACCTCACTGAGAATACTCTCGTTAGGCCTGTTTAGCTGCTGTCTGAGCACCCTTTTCTCTGACACACAACCCCCAGGCTGCCCTGCAAACATTTCCCTTCCCCAACTGAAACAGTGGCAAAATGTCATGCCGTTTTTGTGTGCGTTTCTTGCAAGCTTCTGAATTGCTTGTCTCAGAAAGGAAAAGCCTTTTAGAAAGCTGAGCTCCAAGCTCACTCTATGTTAGGCATTGCCTGGAATACCGAGCACAGTCACCTTGCTGCCCTAGAGGACTGAGAGTGCAGAGATCTGCAGAAGTTCATCTCTAGCTTGTGAGCTTGAAGAAAGCTCCATCAATAAGGCTGTTCCAGTTCCAGAAAATAGATACTGGCTGCCAGAAAAACAGTTAAGTTTTGTCAGAGGGTTCTGAGTAAGTCCTGGCAGCACCAGGATTTTTTTGCTCAGTTTCCTGGCAGCTATTTTTTTTTGTTGTTGTTATTACAGTGTCCCATTATTCGGACATTTATGTAGTGACAGCAGAGAAAGGACAGGCTCTAATCTGGATTATTTTAGCTGCTGTACTAACAGAGAGTGTTTCTGTCAGCGTGGTACCTATCTCTGATAGCAACAGAGAACAGTGGCATTTCTTGTGCAGCTTGAATCAGCCATTTATTCATTATCTGAGCATCTAAACTTACATGGGTATTAGTCACTGGCTTTTTACTTTGTTTCCAGAGAGAGGTGGTGTCTGTAGTAATGTTGGTTTTCAAGTAAATAGACATTTGCTGTAGTAGTTCAATATTTATTTATATTGCTACACACAGTGGCTACATTTATGCACTTGTGGGCTTTTTTTTAAAGCAGTGACAGACCTTAACATCTACAAAATTAATAGATTTTATAGTTTTGCATGAAAATGGAAAGCAAATTATGTTTTAGGTCTTAAAAAATTTATTTATGTCCAGCTCATACTGAGTGTACAAAGACAGCAATATGTAATGTTTTTCAGGTAATTTAATTTACAGGATAAGTGTGCTGATATATGTTAAAAGGGGAAGAAGAACAAAAATGTTTCAAATTAAAATGGACTTTTATGAGCTAGTGCTTATAATAAACTGAACTAACTGTGCTTTTTTTTAAAAAAAAATTTGAATTTCATGTTCAGACATTTTAAATTCTTTCTTTAAAACAGGAGAGCCAGCCTTCCTGCTTTTCCTGTTGTTTTACAACTTTGAAAGTCACTAACCCACCCTCCCTCCAAAAAGCCTGGGAAAATCAGATAGTTCAGCACCATATCAGGTGGGTGGGGCACTGAAGAGCTGTCAGTGGGGTGCTGAGGGGTGTCATTTACAGGGGACTTGGCAGTGTTGTGTTTATGGTTGGACGTGGTGATCTTAAAGGTTATTTCTGTCCTAAACAATCCTCTAATTCCATGATACTGTCTCAGAAAAATTGCTTTTTAATGATCTTACATGCATTTCCAGAAAAAAAAAAAAAGGTGATGTAGAAGAGCTTTCCTCTGAGAAATTATTACTGAATTTTCTTTGCATACTGCAAGATGGAATCATGTGCTCAAGGTAATTTGGTTGCTAAAGACAGACTAGAAAGTAAAGAACATTTTTTCCTTGGAAAAAAAGGGTGTGATTTCCAGTTTTCTGGTGAAGACATGCATTATTCCATTCACCTAGAATGCATACAGTGAGTAAAATATTGATTTAAAGACTTCTTATAATTTCTGTAAGTAATGCACTTACTTTTCCAATTAAGTTAATTTTAGGAGCTATTCCCAAATATTGAATCCTCCTTTCTCTGCTGTTTAAAATAGTAATAAATTACAGAGTTAGTAAGCTAAATATCACTTAGAGGGTAATTATTGGAAACTATTTTAAGAGTTGCAGGAGTATATCTGAGAAAATTCCCAAGAATAGCTAACCTTGATGCAAGCAGGGGGTCACATGTGTCTGATTTTCCAGAGTTTAGGGTATCACTGCCACGAGGGGAGGAGGAAAGCACCACACACAGGGCAGCCAACTGCTGAAAACCATTTCAGCTAAAGCAATGGAACAGAGGAGGGGGACCTCAACAGAAAAAACCCACCCCATGAGATCAGCCCTTTTGTCTTCTAGGAGACCAGATTGTTATCTCTGTCTGTGTCATTTGAAGCAAGTGTCTGCAAAGCACAAAGGTATTGCCAAGGACAGGTCACTCCTGGGTGATGGTGACTGACAGCTCCAGAGCTGGCTTCCCTTGGGTAGCGAGTGGGAAAAGAGGGATGAAGTTCCACGAGTTGTAGCAGGGCAGGTGGTGTGGGCTGGGGTCTTGCCTCTGCTGAGACCTGCTGCTCTTCCTCACAGCCCTGGGGAGCAGTTCCCCAGCTCTAAGTGCCCTAGTTCATCATCTCTTCCAAGGGAAGGAGCAAGACAGAGTCTTGCTTTGTGTTGTGTTAAAAACATTTCGGTGAGTACGTTGGCAAGAGCAAGAAATGCACTTTGGGTTTGGAGCTGCTGCTGATTGTGACCTGCTGGGATGTTTGTTTCATGGCCTTGGACCAACCTCCAAGACAGTTCTGTCCTCCATGTGAGTTTCCCTTTCTAATCACAAGGAATTCTCTTCCTCATGGAACTTTGGGTAGTCAAACTGAAATCAAGCAAGTATACAGCAGAGAGCTCAAAACCAGAATTTTATGCCTTGACCTTGAAATAAGCTGCAGCTGAGCGATGATGACGACATGAATAATTTAACCACTTTTAGTCGCTGCTGGAACGGAGGAGAGTTTCCCTGCTAGCAGAAGAGGTGATAAGTGTTTTTCCTGCAGTTGCTGCCAAACACCAGGTTAGCATCAATGAAGAATGAAGTCTCTGCTAAGCTGGGGAGTAGCTTGGCCAATTGTTGATTAGAAAAAGAATAAATTATACTAAAGAGTACAGTTATTTTTTTCTGACCATCCCCTCCCCGGTCTCTTCATTGCACTCAACATCAGACAGCAGATTGTCCATGAGGTGGTTTTCTCCACATGCTTTAAGGTGGTGTAAAGATCCCAATTGATTGTTTTGATCTTTCAGGAAACCTGTGGTACCCAACAGGGGAGTTGCTGTCCCTGGGGGCCACTGTTGCACTGTGTGGAACCGAAACACAGCCATCGGCTCCCCCTGGTCCTGTCAGGACTGCAGTTTGTGCTGCCCTTGGCTCTTCCTGGTGGAACCAGCAGCCCTGGACACTCTTGTTGACCACTGTCCTAAAAAGACAATGTTCAGTCAGAGGCACTGGTTGGTTACAGGGATCTTAGCTCTGGCATCTTGCTTCTCTGGTGAGACTTTGTGTTCCTTCTAAATGCCTCTGTAGATCTCTGGGCTCTCACAAACAACAGCAAAGTTCCTTTCTTGCTACAGATTAATTGTTTTCTTGAAAGATTTAGAACATTAAATTTCAGATACAGAGATTATTGGGTAGTATTTGAACACTAATTAAAGGTACTAAATATGAAATTGAGAAGTTGAATTGAGCTTCACTGCAGACCAGTATAAGAAATCTAACTGGACAGTGGCTGCAGTGAAATCCCTTCACTTAGCTCTCATTGAATATTAACACTGTAGATTTTCTCAGCAGGCTGATTAATGTAACCAGCAACTGGAAAAACATAAATATGCTCTTTAACCGAATCTTTTCTTGATGAGAATGTGTTGTAATGAGATGTAATTTTTTAAGTCTGTGTTGCTACTTCTCAGTTGTGGGTTTATCTGGGGGGAAAGCAATGCAGAATGGGGGCATTTGATTTCTGACTTCTGCACTCAGGCTTGCTTGTCTGCATTTAAATGTAAAATAGTACATTTCAGGCGTGTGGCATATTTTGCTTTTCTGTCTTGAATTAGTTAATTTCTCTGTATCAGCCTGCTGTTTGAGTTGTGCTCTGAAAGGATGTTTGCTTTCAGTCAACTTGAGCTGAGATTTTGTTCTGGGTTACATCTAGGAAAACACATTCAGTATTTGGCTGGAAAATCAGGCTTTGACTTCCAGCCATTAGGTTTCACGGGTAATTCTGTTCTTACTTTGTCTAAAGATGGATCACTTCAGCTTGCAGCTGGGAAGGCAAATATCAGGGCAATACAAAATCAATCCTGAATTTTAGTTCACACTGGTACCTCCTGTGCTGTCCCCAGCCTGCTGATATTTGGGTATTGCAGCCAATATTGTGGATTTTAGTGCTCCGTGCATTGTATAAACCTTTGTCTGGGTGGGCTCTGTGACTCAGACGACCATACTAACACAGGTGAGACTTTCCATCCTAGCCACGAAAGCACAAGTTTGTGACTGCTTAACAAGTTGTGTTTTCAAGATGTGTGAACTGGGCTGGTAGCTGCTTTCTGGAGAGAAAGAGCTTCACGCTGCCCAGCTTTGGAGTCTGACACTGGTGACTCTTCTAATTGTAATGTAGCTGTGGAACTGTTTCATTCCAGATGGAACTTTAATCTGGCTTCTGATTGAGCTGAGTGTCCTTGTAGAGTCTCTTAGCATCTGCTTTGGAAATGTATAGAGCATTATTCAAAATTTGTACCAAATTAAACCACCCTAAGGCTATAATTCAATTTTTCTTTATTGAGGAATGTATTGTCAACACTTTATGCCACTGAGTAAAATCTGCACTAGGTGTATTTTTTTTTTTCTGGCTATTAGCTGGTCGGTTAGAGCACTGTGATTGAATTCACAGTTTCTTAAAGTTTACCTTATCAGTCTAAGTTTACATTAAGGAATGAACAAATATTTTTGGCGTTTTGGTTTTTTTTTCCTCTGAAAGTTAGATGAACTTAAGTGTATGCTTTCTAGCATTAATGATTGGATTATATTTTTATTTATAAAGCATGAGTTTCTATAATTCTAGTTAATTTCAGTGGATGAAGTTTGAAATAGTTATAAAACAAAACAAAACAAAAAAAACCAAAACAGAAAACAGCCAACCAACCCACCTGAAATACATTGAAATGTATACCATATACCAGAAACCATTCTTTTACCTTCTGTACCTTATTTGAGTTTGTAGCAGTTAACAATGGTGATTTTCCTTCTTCTCAAGTCTCCAAAGCTGGCTGTATTTCCAGTTTTATGTTCTGACCTCCCTCTGAAGCTGTGCACAGCTGCTGTTTGCAGTTTGTCTGCTGAAGATGGTCAGGTGAGGTAGCAAACTGGTGCAGTTTTTCTGTTCAGAAATGTGAAATGCTCTCTAACTGGAGTGGATGTGAGAGTTTCACAGCAGAAGCCTTCTGGAGGGTGGCAGTGCCTGGGCCAAGGTGGGAGATCTGCTTGGGCCAGTCTCCTGTTAGTTTGCCTGAAATCAGCATTAAATTCTGTCCTGCATTTACTGGAGTGTCAACATTGCACTGGATTTGTGGTTTCCTTCCTTCCTTACACTTGAAGCAGCCTCATTTATGTGTTGCAAGAGACCATAATTATGAGGCAAAGTACACATAAGATGGAGACACAATTGCCAAATCCATCTCCCCGGTGTCTTAAAGCCATCAGCTTCTACTGAAGTCTGAAAATGTGACCAAATCTCTCATTAACTTATTAAAAATAGCTTAAAAGTAAATACCATCGTAGACTCTTTGCTAGCACAGCCTTGGAAAGACCCCAGAGCTAACAAGGCATCAAGTGAAGGCAGATCTAGGAATACAGCAATGTTCAGATTCCGCTTTTTTTCCGCACCATCTTTCTTTAAAAATTTTGCATTTCAATACTTGTGAGAAATTTGCCTCTCGCTTTTCATCAGTGAAATATTAATATCAAAAAGGGAATTAAAGTGAAAATACTTGACTCAGGCACTTGAATATCAGTTTCACCTATGCTTTTTAAAGGCAGATATGTTTGTTCTGATGAAGATTCATCTCTTCATACCTTGCTGTTGACAGAATCTCACCTCCTTTTCCCATTTATTATGATAATGGGCTACCAGATGTCATATGTCACAGCCTAGTGAAGTTGTCTCTGCCTATTACTATTTTGTTTATAATGTGCATTCTTGTTTTTCTTTCCTGAATTTAGGAATTTTTACGTGCTCTTTGACATCCCCTATTTTATGAGAAAAACATTAGAGTCAAACTATTTAAAACACTTGAAAGCAATGTTAGGGACAGCAGGCTGTGTGCTTCCCATTGCAGTACCTTTCTGTTGCAGTGTGCCTGTGTGGGAGTGGGGGGCCTGGTCTCCCTGGAATGGGTGTGCACCTCCAGACAGTCCAAGGTGACTCTAGATAGCTACTTGTGCTGTGGCTGCTGCTTTAGAAATGGCTGGTTTCAGTGGCTAGATACATGGGTGAGTGCTGACAGCTCCTTACCTAAACCAGAAAACTGGGAAATACCCTTTTTCAACAGTTATTATAATTTTATATATATATACACACACACTTTATATAATATATATAACATTTAAATATGTATATATTTATGTATGTGTAATGTACACTATGCACAGAGTCAGGATTTTTGGGGGAGACAAGGCAAGCTGTGTTTCGATTCACAGCATTTGAGCTTTGGAGGGGCTGGTCATCAGCCACTCACCATTCAGGGGAGCTGGCATTTGTCAGTTCTGTCAGAAATGGTATTTTCATACAGAGCTCTCTGCTGAAGTTGTTAGTATCTCGAAGGGTGTGTTTTCTGTAGATGTGAGCAGTGCTCATTTTGCATTATCTACTAGTAAGGAGGTCATTCTGACTTTCCTTATTTATTTATTTTAATGAAGGTAAATCTTCCCCCTAGATTTATAGATTAGTGTGGTTCTGTATTAGGATCTACAGAAAGAACTCCATATAAGACATTCTTATTCTTTTAAAATCAATATGAAGAAGTTTACAGGCTTCTCTTCGTGGGGAGCTAGAGCAAGATCATGCAGCTCTCAGCAATTGAATGTAGTTTGCTTTCACATATTTACTGGGGAGTTGTTGATACCTAAGGTTAACCATACCATGAAAATGCTTTTATTCTTCTACAGAAACAGTGTAGAGGAAAGACTCTGTTTTCTCTACATTGCTGAAGAGATCATCACAGTCTTAGAAGCTTTATTATATGGTGTAATATAGAAGAATAGGACAAAAGTCAACATAGGAAACTGTTATGCTTGAGCTAGAGGAAATCAATATGAAGCCTGACATTTTTGTCTTATGTTGCAATATCTGTGCAAACAAAATTGACCAAGGTTCAGAATATTTGAAGACAGTCCTGAAAAAATCCTATTTGAATAAAATCTACATTGCTGTCTGAAATAAGTATTGTGGCCTAGAAGTTTCTTTGAAAGTGAATTTAAGTATTTGTTATTAAAGAAAATAAAAGTGTTCATTTGTATCTCCTTCAGAGGCTTCTAAGTGACAGTATTTTACTTTCAAAATAAATGCAAAGGAATAAATTAAATAGTAAAGATTAATTAGCTGTAAACATTAAACAGAACTGAAATTGTGTGTTCAGTAGGTGCCTCTTCTACTTCATCCTTCAATTGTCTATCTTCATACTATGCAAGTTAGAGACATTTTTATAAACCAGCTGATTTTTTAGGGGTTTTTCCCTCCCTCTTCTCCAAATGCCACGTTGTAGGCAGCAAAAGCCAGTCCTGTACAGCCCTTTATGCTGGGACCAGAGCTGGTGCTCAGAGAGGACCCTTTTGTTCAGTCTAAGTTGAGAACATTGTTCCCAGCAAAGCCCGTTCTGCCTTTCCATGGGAAGGACAATGCAGCATTAAGCTGATTACAGTAATGAGGCATCAAACAGAAATCTCTTTAGGCTGATGAAGCAAATATGGAATAGTTGCTGTGCTGCCTGCACTGAGACATGAGTGGAGGATTTAAGGACTTTTTCAGTCTTACCTTTTGACAATGGAAGCAGTGGGTGGTTTAGAGGTGAAGAAACCCTCAGTTTTATCTCCTTCCAGCCCATGATGCCAAGTAGGCATGGACATCTCCATCTCTTACAGAACTCCAAGTCTGAAATGAAAGCAGCAGCTGTCGTATCATTTTCTGCTGTAAAGTTTTGGGTTAGGGTTGCAGTCTTTGCTTTGTCTTTTATAGCTTTTTTATTGTAATGCACAATAATATGGCAACATAATGATGACTGTTGCCAAAATTCCAAATATAGACCAGTTTATGACTGTATTGTGATTCTTGATAATATTTTTTTTTTGTCCAGGTGTGCTTTAATCACTAGTAATGCTTATGGCTGGCTATCATTTCCAACATGCTCAGCACTTAATTTGCTAATATATTAATTAGCAGAATATAAGTAGAATCATTAGCTTCATACAAAACGAGTAATTTTTCCCCTTGTTTAATCCTACCTTTTCTTCCAAAATGGTGAATCATATTTCATACTTGCTCTGTTTGCAGACTGTAGCTCGGAGTAAGTATTTTTGGTTTACCTTTTGTTTCTCAGTAGCAAGATCCCCGAAGCTCTAAATCCAAAGCAGAAACAGATATACACATTTGCTTGGGTTTGTTTTTTTAAATCTTGCATTCTGCCTGCATGTCATTCACTGGTTTTTGCTTGATTGGGCCAGATTAACCAACGTGAGGACTCTGTGCAAACTGATATTAACCTGTGCAAGAGGTTAATATGATTATGAATTAACGTCTTAAAAAGCACCTGAATTTTCACTCTTATTAGATAAGTGATTTACAAACTATTATCGCTGTCGCTCATTTTTAGCAGATGACATTTAATTTCCTTGAGAGTGATGCCCAACCTCAGCAAGTGTTAGTGGCAGTAGGTGTAAGCTCAGGTGTTGTGTGCCTGGCTGGTCCCTCTGCCTGCCAGTTGAGTTGGTGTCTCAGCTGCAGGAGTCGCTGCCTCCCGAGCACAGCTCCAGTGTTAGCAGCTCCTGACAGCTGCAAGCCAGCCTCTGGGCATCTTGCTAAATTTTCAGATGTAATTATACAGTAGACTTCCTTTAACAAATTCTGTGTTCCCAGCTATAATTATAACAGCTCCTCTTGCCTCCAGCCTGTTCCTCATCCAGCCACCTCCATGTCTCCCACTGCTGGCTACTCTTACCCACCAGAGCTGATGGACCTAGAGCAGCAGAACTTGCTCTCCCTGTCCTCACAAGGATGGTTTTATCAGAACAGAAGATCCATTTCTTTTGACCCGCTACACCAAGATGACATGTCCCATAAAGCTGAAGATTGTTCTCAAATTCATAAGAGAGTTTTTGGTTATCACATCACTTTCATTTCACAAATGATTTTAAATTGTTATGGGACATGAGGTGAGGAATTAAGAGCTCTCCATGAAGTGGCTGAAGAATCCAGCACAGGGAAATGGGACTTTTAAAAACACTTGTGTGTAGTGCAATTCAGGATATAATTTCTTTAGCAATACTATTTGTGTGTTAGGTTTTCATATACAAAGCTTTTCATGCATCTTTGAGGACACACACGTAACATGAAAATAAAAACAATTAGGGATGCATTTATTTTCTTCCATGAAAAGCTGGGTCATTTTAACCAAAGAATGGGAAAACAGGAAAAGTTACCCATGGTTGTGCTCAGTCAGGGATTGTTGTGAATGTGGGAATTTGAAGTTAGGAAGGGAGAGCCTTCCTTTTTTTCAGGGATGTTTTGTGTCATGTCACCGTCGGTCTCATGGATGACTGGCACAGAACACAGATGCAAACCTTGCTCTAGCAAGCTGGCAGGATGTGCAGAAGTTGTTTTCTGTGGTTTGTTTTGTAAGTTCAGAAAGGCAGCGTTGAGCTCGTAGCAGTAAGATTGCAAAGGTTGCCACCAGGAAATTAAGTGTTCTTTCATCATGTCTTCTGTACCAGGTGTACCAGAAGGGGTTTAAATGTGTCAGTTCCAAAAGCAAATGAGGTCCCAAATTTTGCTGATGTGAAGTATAAAGCTAGAGGTGATTCCATCCAAAATCACCATTCTAGCCTTTTGGACCACAGGCCATTTAAATGGGCTGGGGAAGAGATTAAATTATGACAGAGGAGACTCTGTCCCAAGTTGTCACAGCAGTTTATTTTATGAAAATCCTTTTATCCTGAATGCCTGTGACTTTGGCATTTGGCACGATGGCCCATGGGTGGCCCTTGAATGGCATTTAATAAATGTGTGTAGCTACTTACATTTCATCATTCGTCTGTTTTAAGTGTTGTTCTTCTCTGTTGCAAGACAGAAGAATTTACTCTAAAATAAAAGTATGAAATGAGGAGCAGGGCAAGCAGGGTGGATTATTTTTCAGGTCTGTCATATGAGCAAGCCCTCCTGCCCACCAATAGAGAATGAGGCCAGAAGCCAGAATGTTTATGCCACTCGATATTGTCTCTTTAAAATTCGATGTTTTATCTTTTACCTTTCAGTTTGTTTTATAGGTCACTTAATTTTTGGTATTTCAGTACAAGCTAAGAACAGAATGTTGCTGAATATGCTAAAATAGATGTATATTTTTTTTAAGGCTGGCATTTAAGCGGACAAAGAATCATGCTTAATGCTGCTGTGATAATAAATAGTGCTATAATTGATTGCTGATAGAAACCCTTAAAATACATCTTTATGGTTGAAATGTACTTCGGGTAAACAGTGTTCAGTTTGCCTATTAAAATAATCCACTGTATACTGTGGCTTCTTCCAGTATTAGGGAAGTGGGACTCCTCCAGCAGCAGTAATTGGTTGACACTGCTTGACCTTAATGCAAAGCTACAGTGTTTAATGAACAAACGGAGGGAATAAAGTTTTGATAAATAAGGCAATTTTCATGAAACCTTTAGAAATATGCTTGAAGTCTTTTAGTGTTAGATTGACGGTTTCTCTTTTTGTGAAAAGAATAAGTGAATAATTTAAGGCTATATTTCATGTTTTCAGATCTTCATTCTGTCATATAAATAATAGACTGTGAAATGCAGCAGCTCCTGTATTCACAGCTTTAATAGACCTATACAAGTGAGTATCTTACTCAGCTTCTAGCATCTTAAAATGCTCCTTTGTGCCTCTGTAAACCTGAGAAGCACTGCAGAAGTGGGACATTCCTACACTCTTCAGGAACTAAATTCCATACTTACTCTGTTTTTAAACAAATTGTTCTTCCTAAAATACTTCCAGTACAGCTTGATGTCAGGTTGAGGCTTTGTTAGTTTTTCATTCTGCCACAGTATTGTGATGGCCAGATGTCAGAAAAAGTAGTATGTGGCTACTCAAAAATCAAAGTGTGATCTAAAGTTCATTTACTTGTGTGGAAGGACTGTGAAAAGCATTTAGGTTTAGATCCAGTATAGATCTTTAAATCTTGATGAGAAGAGAATAAAATGTATTTACTGAAATAGTGGAGGTCATTGATATGATTAGTTACATTTATTCTAAGCTATGCATTTTCTGTTTAGCAGAAACAGTCCTGGGGGACGAAGAACAGAGAGCAGCAACATTAAGCTAGTTTATTTTCTTTATTTCTATGCCCTTTCTCTCCCCCTGCCCCAATAAGTGGGGAGGTTTTTGTTTCAGGAAGAATTTACAGGACTAGTATGTTAAATATAATGCTCTTACTAAGCAAACCAGTCACTGAATGGATCCATCTGTGAGTGAATTGACTTGTGATGATTATTAATAATGACTTGTGAATGTTGTTATTCATTATTACTTCATTACAAGACTATAGTCTCACTCTCTGAAGTCTTTTGCAACTATATTCACTGTTGTATGCAGGTTTGGGTTTCAGGGGCGATGCAGGGAGTCTAGAAAGCAAGGATGGGAATAGGAAAGCAAGGAAAAGGAGTGAAGATGCCATGCTAATGGTGCTGTGTAAATGATGCTGATGCTTGCTTTTAAATTCTGAATTGACTGCTGATCTTTATTTAGTCAGAGTGGCTTTTTTTTTTTGCTTAATTTGTTAACACCTATAGAAATTAGAGCAGTAGTTATGACAAATGGACTATGTAATTTGAAAATTGTATTTTCGTCACATGTTTTAGTCACCAAACCTAGTTGAAATCAATTGTCCAAACATTCACTTAACGTATTAATAAGTAATACAGGAATACTCTGAGCTCTCTTGAATTAGATATATTACATCTTGTTACAAAATTTAATGCCAAGCTTAATAACTCAAAGTATGCTCTAGAATAAAAATACATTTATATACTAGGATATTGCAAATAGAATGTTAATCCAAATAAAAAAAAAACAACAAAAAACAACCGAACAACAAAACCAGCATTTAGGTGAAACTGTTTGATATACTCACATGTGGACAAATGTATTTGTATAAGAAATACCAAAGTTTATTCCTTCAAAATGAGAGTGTTTCTTTCATAGTTTATTTCTAACTGCAATTTAATTTGTTTTAACAACAGTGGTCAGATTACAGATTACATCTATACATATCAATTTACTGAAATTTCTAAAATACAGGCTTTTAAGGAGTTCAATGACAGGAGGAGGGTTTGAAAGTAATACTGAGAACTGCATGTGGATAAAAACTTCAGGTTGAATAGTGAAGGAGTCTTAGTGATGCTCAGGTTGTCAGACTTCTTTCTCCACCATTATTGTCACCTTAAAAATAAACAAATTGAGCTAAGTGGACTCGAGGAAAAAAAAAAATACTAGATGGGGTCACTTGGATGAAAAGTGTTTTCAGCATTTTCTCACCAGTCATCTTTCTTCTCCATCCAAAGGTCATCTCCAGAGTCTGGCACTAGGACTGCTCCTCCAGCTGCTGGGGACTGGGCCCTGCCCCAACACCACTGGACTTCTAGATGTGCAGAGAACATCCTCCTAGGCACAGCTGACTCCTTGGCCTGGAGCACCTGCCCCTCTGTGAGTTAATCTTTCTGTGGCTTTTGATTTGTTCTTCATGACCGAGTTGGCCTCATTTGCATTGCTGTCATAATCGTGTGTTTAACATTATTATTTTTGAGATGTTTGCTGTCATTGTCCAGCAAAAAGCCATGGTGTTTTACAAACACAGGTGAGGTGCTGTTCTCCCCACTTGACCATGTCACACTTCAAAATACAAGTGAAAATACTGACTTGCAGTGTTTGGGCTTAGAAGTGGCAGATGACTCTGGCAATGTGCTTTGCACAGAGTTGGTGGAGCATAGGCAGTGCCATGGGGAGCTGGTTTTGCTTCCTCATATCAGAGTTCCAACTCCTGAAAATATATATATATATAAAAAACACCTCCATTTGCCGTATTCCCTCTGTTCAGCTGGAAAAGCCCTGGCAAATGTGCAGGTGATGCTCTTGAATTGGATAAAGGAGTTGGGAAGCTGAAATGCTGGCAGTAGACCTACAGAGGACTATATTGCTCTTCTTGTCCAAGGCATTAAAGGTCAGGAAACTGATTTTAATAGGAACATTTTTTTGCTTTCCCTGACTGCATTTAGTTATTTTCCTTCCTACTACACTGGATAAATTAAAACCCTTTCTGAAGTGATATTGCAAGACATACATGTGCTTGTGGTTTTGTATGTATAGTTTCTGTACCTTTTAAGTGTAGTTAGTTCCTTCAGTGTTGCAGTGAAGTACAGAACACTATGCAGTACATTAGAGCCTATGCATCAGAACAATTTTCATGCCTCACTCAATTCTTAATGTAAATTAGTAGGAACATTGGTTATCCATTTGAGAAATTGAGTTGGTATAAAAATAAAAATGCACTTATGGTGTGTGGTGCTTTGTGTATCATCTTGGGAGTGTTTTCCTGTTTATCTGTCACTTGCATTAGAAAAAGCAGTCACTGGCTGCAGGTGACATTAAAAATTAAAGATTAACCTCAATTTCTTTACTGACCAGACATGGGGCAGAAAGTTCTTCTGGATGTGTGCCTGAATTTTGGAAGTGTCAAAAAGAGTTGAGAAAGAGGCTTGTGCTTTTGGTGGCTTGTTCTTTTTGTGTGTGCATGGGTGGTTATACGATTTCAACGTTTTCAAGTGTTTAGACTGCTTGTTACAGGTTATAACAAGATCATTTTTCATGGCATCCAGCTTTCTGTAATGAAAAAGTGACATGATAATTCTATAGTAAATAATTAGAATGAACTCATTGTACTAGTCTGCATAATTTTGAGACTGTCTTTTTTTTGTTACTTAGCAAAATTAATAAAAATGATGCTTTTTTCTTATTACTAGAGAATAGATATCTTTCAAAACCTAGTTAAAATTGGTGTTGAAAGTTTCTGTATCAGCTTTTGAATCTCGTTAGCTCAGTAATTTAATATGAGAGCAGATTTACACACTCATGGACCAGCCTGTGAGGTCTCTGTATGAAGGCTTCTGGCAGGGTTGTCTCGACCCCCTGGTGCCCCCTGTCCCTGCAGGTGTGGAGCTGCTCTCAGGGCACTGAAGGTGACTGGCTCTGGGCAGCAGGGGATTCCAGCTCACCTGCCAGGCACCTCTGATTCCAGAGTAGCTGTGCTGCTTTGTCAGTGGTGGACCAGCCTGTGGGCAAGTCTTTGAATGCAAACTGGAGGCTGTGGCTGCTGCTTTTACTCCACCTTGTCTCTGGGTTTTCCTTGCCCGTGCAGTGCTGTAGTGAGCATGTGATAGCAGATCTGCTGCTGCTTGCTGCCTGCTCTGTGAAAATGAGAAACTCAGGAAAGGAAAAGTGGCTGCTCTGTCTGTGTGATTAGAGTGCCCAAATGCACCTCTGTTCTCTCTCCATCCCCCCTTGCTGAGTGATGAATCTTTTCTTCATTGGCCATTTTGTCTTTTACAGCTCTTCATAGGACAAGAAAATAGACATTTCATTAAGGAATGACTATTTCATTTAGCAACAACTACTGCTTTAGAATCAAGCATTGCATTTGACATTTTTGAGGAACCCTAGTATTTCAGATGCTTAAAATTGTCTTAAAATTATACATCTGTGTGTTTGCCTCACAGTCAGCTTGACACAGTTGTTTTGGACTGATGTGCTGTAGATTTTTCAGATTCTGAATTAAATCATGTTAAGAATTCTTTAGTGGAAAAGGGATAATGCTCCTTTCATGTGTTTCACTTATTATTCCTAATTTGTTAAAGCTGTGTCGAAGACAAATAATTTCCCTGAAGACAAAATATTTGTAAATTCCAGTTACTTATTTTCCTATGTTTCCCTCTGCTTGAAAATATTCCAGTCTTCTCCAAGATTGGTTTCACTTAACACTTCCCAGTTGCTTGCATTTCAGATTCCTTTTTTTTTGTGTGTTAACATAGTAGTGAATGTGGTCAAGTGTGTTTCAGTATGGGAATGATTTATAAGGAAACCAGAGTACTATATAGCTTTAAATATACTCCTTTGACTTAAGGAGTAATTAAATCCCATGTAATAGTTGATAATTGTTGGCTTGGAGCCTGGCTCTAAAGTCTTCATTTCATAAACTGGGTTATGAAACATCAGGAAACATGAACTGTATTTTTCAGAGGCAGTAACTCAGATAATGAAATACTGCAGAAAGTGGTTGTAATTTGAAATGCAGCACTTTATAAGAAGAAGTCTTTAAGTGGTTAGATGTATTTTCTTACAGGCTCTACCATAGGTTTATAATTTGTCAGTTACTTCCTTTAAGTTCCAATCAACTTCTGTATCATCCTGGAAAGCACTGCCTGGTGCCTTGCAGTCATGTTACAGATGCATCTTCCCTTCAACACAGCAAGCCCTGCTCTGTGGAGCAGGGAAACGTCCCATTTGTCCCTCTGCTCCACAGCTCAGAGGTCTTGCCTACAGCTTCCTTAAGCTGCAGCTAAGCTTGCAGGACACGCAGCTTCAAAGGGTGGAAGAACAGGTCCAGGATGGAGAGTTGCTTTGCAAATCACAAAAAATCCAGTTATATCTGTTCACAAGGGCACCTAATACCACCCCAGGTCATGCAGTGCCCAGGGCTGTATTTTCAGCAGCACTAATTTGTGTGGAATCAGAGAATCATTCAGGTTGGAAAAGCACCTTGGGATTTTAAGATAGATTTAGATGATATATAAGAAGGAATTTCTTTACCATAAAGTCCTGAGATACTGGAAGAGTGTTCCCAGGGAAGCTGTGGGTGACGTAGCCCTGAAGTGTTCCAGGTTGAGCAACCTCATCTAACAAGACATGTCCCTCCTGCCATGGCTGAACTAGGTGATCTTTACAAGTCCTTTCCAGACCAGTCTATCATTCTAGTTGAGGACAGCAACTTGCTTTTTTTCTGTACATCTCTGATACAGTTTCATTATATGGTGCCTCTTCTGCATCTTGTTGACCCTCAAACTAGTGGCATTGCCCACACCTGGTCAGAAGACCATTCTTGGTGGGCTGTTTATTTTTTCAGTAAGGAATAACTGCTAACTCTAGATGATTCTAAATGCTAATCAGAATTTGTTAAACAAGAATTTGTTGAAATAGTTCCTAAAGGATTAAGTGTCAGCCTTAAGTGTTTCTGCATGAAGAACACCACGGAGGGGAGAAGCTGTTAGGTTGCCAGGGGTGTATATTTAAAAACAAGACTGTAATAACATTTTGGTGCATTTGAAGTGATCCTCTTACCATAGATGTGACTGTCACAGGCGGTTTTCTCTGCTGTGTTCAGAGCTGTGATAACGTTCCAGTAAAGTTTTAAGGGGAAAAACAAAATAATCCCCCAAAAAATAGTCTGCAATTCCCTAGCAGGGGAATGGATGTTCTTTCATGGCTGTCCTTGGCTCTCCTTCACTTCCTCCTCCCCAACAAACACTGGGGGACTTGGAGATCTTCTTGGAGGTCTTCTAGGACAGATTCTTATGGAAGTTCACAGAATATTAGGTGCTTTTTACTCTGAAGTTGTGCTGATTTGAATGTCTGAACCTGTTGTGAACAATACTGACAGGTATGAAGGCCCTGTGTGCAGCTGGAGTCCAGTGTTAGGGGCTGTATCTCCAAGTAGCAGCACTTCTTGGGGAGTGGGACTGGCCAGGATTTGTAATTAGATGGAAAACAGCAGAAAAAGCCAGATTAACGTGGCAGTGGTATCAACCAAATTTAAGACCCCCTGCACATTTCTGAGTGCTATTTATTTAGTGACCACATATATTAAGCATATAATTTTATACATTTAAGTTAATAGGAGCCACAGTGGTCAGAATTTATTCTTTATTATCAATGCTTTATTGTAGTTAAATTAACTTGAGACTCTATAAAACTCAGAACTTCCTGAACAACTTTGTGTGGTTTTATTGAAGGTTGCATTGAGGGATGTGCAGTACATGACTCCATCTTAAACATATTACAGTACATGACTCCATGTTAAACACTTTCTTTGATAACATAATGTTTCTCTAGATCTGCACTCCTTAAAAGAGAATTAAGATCTTTCTTCCAACTTTTGCTGTTGTTTTCTTATGTGCCTGACCCTGAGGGTCTTCTGTGATCATCTTTGTCTGCATTGGCATTGATTCTGGTACAGGGGGTGGAGCTAGACTAGGAGAACAGGACAAATGTTCTGTTAGTGTTTTTCAGGAGGGTGCATGTGTTGCAATACTGAGGTCATATAAAAACACAGCTGAAGGATCTTCTGTCTTGGAACTTGCATTATTTCTCATCCCTTGCCAGGGATCAGTTGAAAGAACTTTTCTAAATATCCAGACTTTGCCTCGATGTATTACCCTAGATTATTGTCAGATCACAGAAATACACTCTATAGAGGGATCTAAGCAGGAGCCCAGAAAAAACTGTCTCTGTTGGAGGGGAGACAGGAGTAGGGAAGGCAGAAAATGCTGCTCTTTTTCAGCAGAATGCATTCTTCCCGTAAAATGCAACAAGAAGTAGATCAAGACACTCCTGCTTGAAGACATTTATACCATCTGACAGGAAAGGGATTTTAATGAATTTAAAATCCAGAAGCAACAGTATTTCTTCCCAGAGTAAGTGGTAGGGAGACCTTAATTACACATTGCTCTTGAAAGCACAGGCTGTACTTCGTTTCTTCTTGGTCATTTAGACTTAGACTTTGGGAAGTAATTAACTTAAAGCAACTGCAGGAGTACTCCTCTGAATTTCCAGAGTACTGCTGAGTCTTCTCAGTCTGAATAGAAATCTTCAGCAGGAACTTAGTGGGGTGGCCTTTTTTTGGTGGTGGTTTGTTAGACAGCAAAGTCGTACAGCATCTGCAGTTGGATTTTGGCTTCAAGGCTTTTAGAGACATTGCTTCTGTCAAAACTTTTTACAAAGTAAAAGGAAATTCCTAGTTATGTAAGTTCTGAATCAGTATCTGTGTCTAATCAGGATTTAGTTCTTCAGTTGAGGGTATTTTGTAATGTGTTAGATTTGCTCTGACTAGTGACCAAATAATTGCATATCTATATTAATTTCACATATTTGGGGGGAAACTGTCAAAGTTTTGTTTTAATTTAATATTTAGGTTTTAGAAAATATATATATTAGACGAGCAGAAGTATCAAAACATCCTCATCCAATTTTTTTCTCTTTTTCCAAAAGATAATGTATTATAATACATCCTGTAAAGGATGAACTAGCTCATGCAAAAAAGAAAGCTCTAGTATTTAGAAAATTACAATTTTACACGGATCTGCTTTATGCTCCTAGATTCTTTAAATAGAAAATTTTGGTTAACATAGGTTTTGTAACTTTCCTGACACTACTCTTCTGATGTAATTCTTTTCTTGAATATACCATTAGTGGGCAAAATTAAAACGCAGGAGCCTGTAACCCAGAAGAATTCCTCTGCAGGCTTGTTTGTGCTGAGAGCTCTGTGTACAACCCAGGCAGTAGTCAGATTTCAGCACCTTATTTCTTGTGACTATTTTGATTTTTGCAATTAATTCCAAGTGGAGTCTGCTGATGGTGATGGGTTGAGCGAGCTGAAAATGCCACCGAGAAGCAGCAGTTGCACTGTGCACTGCACTGGCTGGCCTGGCTCACCCTATGCACCCAGCTTTGCTTCCTGAGGCTCAGCAGCATTTCTCCACCTAGCGTGGTGGTCAGGGGAACCCCCACTGGAGAAATGATGTGTCTGAGCCTGGAAGCTCGAGGGCTGTTCCATTGCCTGTGTTTGGAGTGACAATCTGGAAATGCCATCATCAGCTCTTGGCAAAACACACAAAGAAGCTCCTTGTTCCAAAATAAGTCAGAATATTTGGACCAACTTGATTTTTGATAGTTTTTCATTCTCAAAGCATAGATTTTATTTTTTTTTGAGTCAGATTACATGTGAAAAGATTGAAGGAGATTACTGACTATCACAGAACAATCCTGGCCAAGTGCACACAGAAGCTTTTGTCTTATATATGTTGAGATAGGTATGAGAGGTGAATATTCTTAACTGAAAAGTTAATTTTTTCCTCTGAGCATCTCTAAAATCATTCTATCCATTTGGTGGAGCAACAGCTTAGTTAATGAAAATTGATATTTTGGAGTTTTTAATTCTTCTGTAACATCTGTAAACATGTCCCCAAACTCTACATGCAGTTCTGTAATTAACATAATGTTTCCATGGCATTTCATCAATGAATAGAAAAAAAATATTATTTATACAGATGGGGAAAAAATAATTTTCATCAGCAATACAGTTGCTTGATTTTGGTCAGGTTAAAAGATAAGCTGTTAATAAGATATTTTATTTTCATTATCTTCTTACACAGCTCTGTAGGTTCCCTGCACTGAGCGAGCAGGGAGCTGTAGTCCAGCAACCTGACAGGGGCAACATCCATTCAGAAATGAACCATTTTTGCCTTTTACAGAAGGTCTGCACCTCTGTAATCACAGCACTAAGTTTATTTTTCATTGCCATTTTCTCTCCATTTAATGTACATAGGAAGTTAAAGATGAAATAGTAGTAAAGTATTCACTGAGAATTGCAGTATTTGCAAATGTAAAATTATAATTTGCATAAATGTTATAGTCAAGACCATTTTGAATGTAAATATGCCTTCATCTCTTCTTGGTCTTGTAATGACATGTGCTGTCCAGTGGGAGATGGAGTGATGCTGAGACTGCTATTTAACCTATTATAGCAGTCTAAAAAAAAAAAAAAAGAAATAGCCTTGATGTAAATTTGAGGTGGGAAAAGAGTATTTATCTCCATTAAGTGACATAAAGCCCATGGTAAAAACAACAGGCGGGTGGGTGTGCATAGAGTAGTGAGGTCCCTGAATTCAGACTCTGATTACAAGCACAGGACAATTGCCTCCCACGTGCCATGGGTTGTGGAGACAGCAAATACTCTGTGGTTCTTCAGGCACCGAAGATGGATTTTCTCTTGTTTTCTTTTCATCTGATGCTTGGTTCCTTCTCCCCTTCTGCTTGGCGGGGGCCGGAGGCTAAAGATCTGAGTTCTGTCTTGGTGTGGTCAGGCATGTGTCTGGATGTGGCTCTGCTAAGAAGTACCACTCACTTCATGCGACCATGAGCAGGTGTTGCACCATTATATTCAGATTTTTTGGAGCAGTTGCTTTGTTTTTTAATTTTCAGCCTCATATTAATGTCCCTAGACCTGTGGATGACCAGGGGTTAATTAACCTACTGCACACATACCTGACCTTCCTTTGTCCACAGTGATGTGTTCTTGTACAGATAGTGAATGCACTTGCACCTTTTCTCAAATTATTTGTATGTAACATTAAGTAACTTGTATCATGCTGATTTGTTGATTAATTGTAGAAAAGTATCACTCGTGGAATCAAAAATGAGAAGAGTTGTTCTGTAAAACTCTTTTAAAGCTAATTGTGTATTGCAGTTTCTTAGTATGAAATAGCTTTCAGAGCAGGAGAGAGCAGTTTGGTGATTTAGCCATTCCATCTTGCACATAATAGAAGCTAAAGATTTTTTCTTTTTTTTTTTTTTTAAAGTCAAAATCATTACTTCAGCTTGAGCTTGGTATTGAAGATACAAAAGGAAAGGCATGATGTCCCTATGCCCTGATGTAATAATGACCATGTGTTTCTGGACCGAGCGTGTCTGACGTTCAGTAACTGCCTCCCTGTCTTTTGCAGTGCTTGGTTCCAGAGACTCTGACTGTGACATGACTTCTCTGCATGTTCTAAATTGTAGATCTCAATCAAGTCACATCTAATCTTATCATAAATAAACTAAACACACTGATCTTGTCTCTGTCTCACACCCACATGTGATAACAATGAGGTTTTCCTGATTGTAATTCTTTTATCTCCTTTTTGGACCCTTTTATTTTCAACTTTCTTCTAAATGAAAGATACCAGGCCAGGTTATGGTGCTGCAGTGATGCCATATGTGCAGATGATTTCAGGTCCTTAGTGCTACCATATATTTCCCTGTAATGGACCCAGGGCTTGTTCTTAGCTTCTTAGTTACAGCAACATAGTAAGAGCAAAAAAATCAGTTGGTTATTTACTACGACTTGTAAGTTCTTCAGGGATTCAGTGCTTTCTAGGATGTAATCCTTCATTTTATGTGGCCTGTCTTGCATGTTCTTAATGTTCTTAAGGTGAATAAATGAAAATAATGTAGTTTCTGCTCTGAGATTTACTTAATTTATGCAGCTTATTGGAAGGATTTTTTCTTTACTTTGATCATCATAGAGCTTCAGCTTTTCCCATAACAGTGAAGAGTCAGCCACCAGATTTTATATCTGCTTGGTGATTGATATTTTGAAAGAGACAATAAAGGTGACTTCACAAAGCATTAGAGCATTAATACAGCACAAAGAAGGCTTGTAATGTGTTTAGCTTTTGCTGATACCTAATGATACAGCAAAAAAAGCTCTCTAATACACGACTGCTTCTGAGATTCAAGAGAACCAGAGGAATTGTTAAGAATAATAGATAGCATATCTCGGATTAGATTCTTTAAATCTCTTTTTAGGGTAGAAGCACAAAAACCCTGTTGTAATCTTTCTCTTTCTTTTAGGTATGCTGCTTATTTAGCTTTTTAGTAACTTGTAATTTAAGATCACAGTTATTAGGTGTATTTCTGCATTTTATATATCGCTCCCAGATGCTACAGTATTAGTTTTTATCACTGCATATTTTATGAAATGTCAGCCTTCTGTTGGCTGTTCACACAGCATTGTTAGTGATCAAAGCCACAACATATAGGAGAGGAATCTAAACAGTTGGGTTATCTTTGTCCTTCACTGTGACACAATACCATAAAATTACTTTATAAAAGGCAAGAAAGCTTCGTGTAAAACACTCTGGAAAGGTGAACTTTTTGTTATGCTCATCAAAAAAGGATACACTCTTATGAGTGATATTTTAGGTAAGGAAGGTAAAGTTAGCAATGATGTATTTTATTTAGAAAAAAAGTTTTTAGCTTTTGCTGTCTTTTTAACCAGAGTTGCTTGTTTTTTGTTTTGTTTGTCTTTTATATATAAAAATGCTACTATCCATTAAGACTTTTTGAAATGGAGGAAATGTTGTGCCCTTTAAAGTAATCTGAACGGTGTGTTGTGGAGCTTCTGTGGGTACAGTTAGTTAGTCGAGGCATTCTGTATCACTTGAAGACTGATAATTGGGAAGATAATAGTCTTTACATTATTAAAACTGCTGGTTATTATCAAACCTATCTAGCTTTTATTTTAGTTTTTAATGTATGAGGTTATTTTGAGTTCATCTAAATTTCTAGTTAAAAATATCAGTAGGAATATCAGCCATAATCTTCCCACTTCCCTGAGTGAGTTTGGTATCAGAGCTGAAGCAATGAAGTAGGAAAACTCTACAAGCTGTGGAGATATTCGGGAGCAATAAAAATCTGGAATGGTTTTGATCAGCCGTTGTGTATGCCCTGCACAGCAGTTAGTTCAATCAATTTAATGTTTTGGGATGGCTTTATTAAAATGAGCTGCAGCTTCCAGTAAATCACTGTAAAGATGCTAGTTTCTATATGATTTTGGGGGGCCTGCAGCTTGCCAAGGCAGTCTCTCAGTATAAAACATTTAAAACACCTCACCAAGAGGCCAGTGACCACCTGACTACATGGATTTGTATCAGGACAGGACATGAAAAATGAAATAGTCTCATATGGTGATGGTGGTGGAGAAAGTGAAAGAGCAGCAGTGTTTCTGTGTTGTGTGGGATGATGGTGCACACACCTGGATAGACTGTCTGCTAAAAATCCAGCAGGTAGGAATTCTCCTGTCAAGTGAGTTAAGGTTAAAGGTATTTAGTGCATCAGAAGCATTAACGAATTATTTTCAGTTTAAGGAATTTTGAAAAGTGATACTGGAAAATAAATGTGACAAAAAGTATCAGTGACTCCATCAGTGCCCTCCAGGGTGTGCTCAGTGCAGGTCACCCTTGCGGGCCGATCATCCTCACACATCCCAGCTCCAACAGTTGGAGACTCTCATGTAACAGTAGAATAATACACAGCTTTTCAAAGCTAATGATGCTTTGATTCAGAATTTATTAGTAAAATGAACATTACAAATACTAGAGACACTTTTTTGGTTGTTTTTGAATATAGAATCTTATGAGCAGCTTAAATGGAGCTGTCAGAAGTTGCTCTGACTTCACATTAATGCGAGTCGCAGACTGCCATCTTCCCTCCTGGGCTTTCCATGACACAACTACCTCTGTTCTGTAGCAACTGAGGAAAAGCTGCAGTGCTCCAGACTTTATGTGGGTAGTTCCATTGACAGTGACCATCGTGATGCCTTCATTTATAGCCAGAGTATTGACCTGGGGTGTAAAGACTAGCAGTGGTGCAGTGGTGCTTGTGTGGCAGCTGAGGAAGCCTGTTCCTGTGCCTCCCAGCTCAGTTACCCAGCAGAGCTGGTAGTGATAGGAGCTCAGAAAGCAGAGCTCGTCCAGCTCAGGCAGGTCTGCTCATCTGAGGCAGGTGACATACTCTCTTCTTTTGGATGGTCTGAAATGTTTTGTTTACTATTCACCCTCTGTTCCACCAACCAAATGTGATGCCTCATCTGTGCTAAGCACCTCGCAGGGACACGTGACTTAGGAAAGGGACAAAATCAGCAGAAAAATAGGTGGTCTGAGCATTTATGCATTAAATATGCATGTTAATTAGAAAAAATTAGAAAAAATATGAAAACAGATGTTACATAAATTATTTCAGTCTCAGGATAGTAGTAACTTACACACTGACAATAACTTTTATACGTGTGTATGTGTCTGTTTCTGTGTTTTGGAACAGTTCTGCAGCTCCTACATGGACAAACACTAGAAAAATAACTTCTGGCTCAAGCAGGCCCTCTGAACTCCTCCTGCACTTGTGGGTGTTCCTCTCCTGTGTTACCTATTTTATATCCATTTTATATCTATGTAAACTATCCATTTTGCTCCTGAAAGTTGCTGCAAAAGGCACTGCCAAGAGAGCAGGTCAAATCATAAGACTCAAGGAAGGTATTGCATGTAACTGGAACTAATGGCAAACATTTTTTTCTGCATATAAATATTGTACTAGGCAGATGAAATTTTAAGATGTAGTTGCAGTCAAATCCTTTAGTCTCTGACATAACTCATTCTTTACTGTGGTCTCTTAGTTCTCTTAGCTTCTCTGCAGTGGGGAAAAAAATAAATCCAAAGGCTTGCTCAGTAGAAGGTAGTGAAGGAAAGACAAATAAAATGTTGAGAACGTGTTAACTGAAGAGAGAATTTTGTAAGTGGATATTCATGCTAGAATTCATCTGCTCCTAGTGCAGTCGTTTTGTCATTTTATGAAGACGACACTTCTGACTGACAACCAATTTTCTGAATATAAATTCTGATATAATTTGAATAATTACATAATTTCTGTCCACGTTGGAAAAACAGACATATGTGCAGTTCGTATTCTAATTATCACCATGAGAGACTGAAAAGTTAACTTCTCAGAAAATAGGCAATGCAACATGCAGTCAGGGGGAATGTTGAAAAATAAAGACTTGTAGCCTTCTGTAAATGTTCAGATAATGATTTCAGTATAACATTCTCCTTTGCTAGCTCCATAGCTCTCGTATTCTTTGAAACCGTGTGCATTTCAGTTTTCTGGGTTGGTGTTTTGTTGGTTTGTTTTTAATGTTAGTAAAATCCAGCATATACAGTAGGAAGATAAAAGGCAGCAAGAAGTAGACAAGGAATTGTGGAAGAAGAGGGATAACAGTATTTCCAGCAGATTGTTAGTATTGAAGAGTATTTAAAATAGTGCTCAGGGTATGCAATTGCTATTCTAGCAGATGCATTATGCTGCTAAATGTATGAGAATGTGCTACTATATGAAAATGAATTACAGAAAACTATTAAGAAATCTTATTTATGTCTTGAAGAGGAAATATATTACCATAAATCCTACTTTATACCAATAAATTTTGTTGCCTACACAGAATTAAGCAGGGGGAGAAAAAACTCAGTGTTAATCCTTCCGTGCACATGTATTCACTCCCATTGCACGAGGCAGGTCACACGGGGAGAGGAGATTGTCCAGAAGGACTACAGTTGTTCCAGCTCTATATCTTCAGTTTTCAGGGGAAAAAACTACTTTGGGAATGTAGATATTCAGCATCAAACCCAGAGAAGTGATGACTTCTAACACACATATTAGAATGCTTCATTTTCAGAATGCAGCTGAAGCAGTAAAGATGATGTTTGTAATACAGTAAGAATTTGCATTTCACACAGTTATTTTCTGCAGGTTTTCATCCTATTCATTAATAAATCCCAGCACTATTTATTAGTAGGATTGTTTTTAATGATATATCCCTATTTATTGACATGTATTGATATGGGTAACATTTTAATCTGGGGCAGTTCTCTCACTTTGCTGGAAAGGGTATGATTTTTGTAGGTATGTGCTTCCATCTGTCAGTGCTAGATGATGCCCAATTGAAGGAATGTTCCTTGTGTTTCAAACAGAAGGCTGAGGCTTTTGGCTATAACTTAGTTTTTGTTGTGAATTTGTTTCATTTCTCCTGATTGGCTTTTGAGAGATCTCTGTCTGGTGTACAAAAAAAAAAAAAGAAAAAAAAAAGAAAATAATGTCATGGAAAACTCTGCTTTGGTTGACAAGATGTGTGGGAGAGCAGAGGGACCACTGAGCAGCCTGAACTCACAGTGCCTGTTGTGTTCAGTGGAGATAAATACTCTTGATTCCCGTTGAAAAAGGTGATGCTTGAGTCTGTGCTGCTGGAAAAGATGCTCTGAAGCATCTACAGGCTGGGGGAGGATTACATTTTGTAGCTAAAATCACTTTATGATCAGTTAAGATCAGCTTATACGAGTTTGCAAAGACTTTGTTTAATGCCCAAGGCAGCAGTGAGCTGTTTTCTCCCTGTAGGCAGGGGATGCACTGTGTGATCAGTTCTGTTTTCAAGCAGCGTGCCTCACCTCAGAGTGTAGATAATACTGGATAACAGGAGGAGAACATTGTCAGAACAGGCAAAGGTAAATATTGGTCTGCTTGAAGAGGAGAAGCCTGGTAAGCACGGGCTGGTCCATCTCTGTAGGTGGAAATCTTGGAGTGCTCTGTAGCCAGGAGTGAATGTTAGTGTGGGGTTTGACTGGGGACACTGGTCCTCCCTAGGAAGGAGCTGCAGTGCCGGTGTTTCCACTGGTGCCTGAAGCCTGATCTCTCCAAACCTTGTGGAACAGCCACAAGCTGGTCAGCACCTTCACTGCCCTGCCACCAAACCAACTCCTCCAGCTGAAACTGAAGAGAAATGGCAGAAAATTCCAGTTGGTGCTGCAGGGGAAGGGGTAGCCCGGATGAGCATGCATTCTCTCCCAGTCAGCCAGTAGCTGAGTTAGGGCAGAGCGTGTGCTTAGTGCCTGCATGAAACTTCATTTCTTCTTTGGGCTGGGGAAGCTCTGGTAGCTTTCCCTCCCCTGGCACGCTGGGTGTTACTGGCACAGCACCTGTGAAGGGTGAAATGTTCATTTCTTCCCTCATTTTACAGTCATTTGGCAAGGGGTGGGGGTTCTGGGGAGATCTTTAGAAGGTGTTTGACATCAGGGTCCCTTAAAGCCCAGGAGAAGGTACTGGGATGTTTAGACTGGGTCTCGGTAGAGAGGGCTGGCACTGATGCTGTTGCAGAGCCTGTGCAGCAGCCTGTGTTATTTCCCTGATCAAATGTCCCTATTTTGCTGAACACCTTTACATGGAGGACGTTTTTAAAAGGTATTTTTTGCATTTCTCATAGATCATCTGGTCTCTTGGCATTGAGCTATTTATTAGTCATTTTTATTAACTGCTGATTATGAAGTTGCTAGGCAAATGGGAAGCCCCGTTGTCAGTACATTTCTGTATCAGAAAGCAAAGGTGTTTCAACAAATTCTCACACATTTAAACAGGTTCTTTATGCACCTAAGTGGGATTTGTTGCAAGTAGATGGCGACGGATGAGACTGTAACCGAGTTGTTTGGGGCTTTGTTATTTACTGATCATTAATAGTGATGGAAACATTCCTGTTTACAGATGCAGCTTCTCTTCTGCTGGCAAGTAGCTTTCTTATTATCAGGATGTTTTCCTTCTGACAGTGTGTTCACGTATACAAATACATATATTTTTCTGGAGTCTGATTTGATAATCCAGCTCCCATTGTTAGGTGCAGATTAAAAAGAATTTTGCACTGGTAGAGGGTTCTAAAGCCTTGACATTGTTTTAATCTGATAACGAATGGCTTTAAGTTCATGTTCTTTCAGTTGTTGGCAACAAATCTAAACCTGTGTTTTTTGGATTTATGAGGATAAGTCCTGCTTTGGCAATCTTGTAGATCCTCAAGAGAATAGTTAAACAGTGATTAATCATTGTTTCTTCACTGAGTGTGCAGAAAAGAATGGAAAAGCTGCATTTCACACTTCTGAAGCAATTAATCCCCATGATCTTAGCCAGGTTTGTCTTGTAGATAAGTCGGGATACAAAACTGTACCTAATTTATCAATGTATGCATGCCATAAAGTATAAAACACACAATTTATTTCATATCATTTATAGTCAAATGTAAAAAAAGAGTGACTTTGCCATATCCAAGAGTGTTTCTTACATTACCTTCATATAAACTAAGTACCAGAGATTACAATGGGATTCCTGTTTATTGTGCACATCTGGTGCAGTCACTATGCATTTTCTCATTCACTTGCTGGCATTTTTAGTGATTGTGGCATAAATCACCTTGCTAATCAGAAACATAAGTGACGGGAAGTCATCTCCTTTTTTTGAACAATGGGAAAAAACATATGGCTTCTTAGACAGGACTTGGCTGTTATACTATTTATGTGGCATTATATTCTGTATTTAGAATTTCATATTAATTGCTGTGGTTTGATTGAAGGCATAGAATGCCCTGTGGCTTTGGTCAAAGTATTTGTTTTATGATCTAGTCATGAAGCCTTCCACACTCACTCTGTGTTTGTGGATATCAGAAAGGAGCTAAACATGCAGGCTGTATTTTACAATGGGATAAAAGATTTGCACATACTTTGTAATCAATATAAAATGAGTGCAGTGTGTTCTGAGTGACACCCTGTAATGGAAAGTTGTCATAAATTGTACAGCATAGTAAACAAGAGGAAGGCAGTGTTTGTCCTTACAGGGAATATGTGTGCCCTGAACTTCTGTTCCTGCACAGTACCTGTCTCTGGATTTACCAGGGGGTATAGAAAACAAGCTGCTGTTTGCAGGATTGCATGGAATCGGACCAGGAGGTCAGGCTGGGAATTTTAGTGAAGGAAGCTAATGGATCATTGTGGTTCTCAATTGAAATTCCCCATGGGATAAAACATATAATAGGATGGCAAAATGATGTGAACATGTGAGGAATATAATTGGACCCAAAAGCAGTTCCTGTACAGTATCAGTTTTGTGTATCTGCTCTCTCCTCTCACACGTATATTTTGCACTTCATTTTGTGTCACTTATTTTATGATCTTGACAGTGATTACTCCTTTAGACAAATAGTTTAATAATAATTACTGTGAGGAATTAGTAGTAGTATCCTTTCAAAAGAACATATTTCTTTATAGCCAATGGCTCAGTTTTATTTACTATTATATGATTTCTTTTAAATAATTAATTAAACATGTAACCTCATTCAGTAGTTTCTCTAATCAGCGTCAAACTCAAGTCTATTGCATAGTATTAGCAAAATAAAATGCCAGTGGTATTTTCAGTGAGACACTGCTCTTTGTCCAGCTGCACTGTAGTGTAACAAAGTGGTGGTGGTTGAACCTGGCAAGTGTGGATCCCTCTTCCTCTGTGCAGGCTCCCCAGAAATCCTCCAGTGGCCTCTGAGCTGCTCCCCTGAGCAGGCACTGGAGTTGCACATGGGTTGGGCAGTGCTAGGAGCAGGGCATCTGTGGGGTTGGTGCACCAGGTGTTGCACAGCAGCACTCTATACATAGGGTAGGGTTTTGGTCCTGAAAGTGACCAGCCGGAGTTCAAACTCCTTTAAGAAGATGTTCTCTGTGTCTGCTGGTCCTCAGCATGACCTGATTTATCTACCTGTCTGCCCACGGGCTGACAGACACCTGTAGTGCATCTCTTGCAGTACCTGCTGAGGCTGCTGGCTGCTCTGCTCAGGGCCCAGACTGACCTCAGGCCTGGGTGGGCAGTGCATGCATCAGTCTGAAGGGGTGCAGAGCCACCGACATGAAGTTCAGTTACAGTATGGAAACAGGGATGTGCAAAATGATCTGTTCTCCCTTGACTGTCCAGCAGTAACTCAGAACTCAGTGCAGAGTGCAGCGTTGGAGGGCTGAGATGGGAAGGACAAAGCATATGCTGATGAAGTTGGGAGATGGAAAGGGATAAAGCTCTTGCAGGATGAATATAATTCGGTTTTTGAAAGGCAAAGCTCTTGCAGAGCTGTAGTCTGTAAGGGAAAACTGTTTCACTCACATGAGTTATGGACAGTGGTTTTTACTTTATGCTTTTGTGCCTGGCAATTTAGGAATTTTCTCTTGGAAAGAATTAAGATGAGATCTAAACTGTACACTTACAGTTTAAGGCTCTTTTCAAAATGGATAATTGTAGAATTCCCTTCTTTGCCCTAAAACCCAGCTTACTTTCGCACAACACAATGTACAGAAATACTACACATATCAAACAGATTTTAATGTTTTACAATTCCAGTCAGTGAGTTGTGAATTCATCAGCAGAATCAATTTAGGAAGTTCAGTTTCTTTGATAAATAGTCACAAACAACTCAGGAGAGGGTTAAAGACTGTATTTAGATAAATTCTTTTTCCTTCTAATGTGGATAAAATAATTTACTTCATTTTAATACCGTTATTTAAAACTTAAATTTTGAGTTTACAACCATCTGTCTCAAGGGCTAAGCTCACTATAAACTATTATAATCATTTAAATAAATAGAGGAAAAAACAATCCGTTCAATATGTTGAATCAATATGTCATGCTTTGAATATCTGTATCATTTTGCTGGGATAAAGATCCATGGCACATGCACAGTGCAGAAGCTCTATAAATAGCCTGGGAAGACTCTGGCCGTATCCTGGACTGTGGGGGCAGTGGCAGTGCTCAACCTTTCCCTGGAACTGCAGCCTGACTCTGAACCACCCGCAATTAAAAGAGGTTTTGGTGTATCTGGCTTTGGCATCTCGTGTCCACCACAGGAGGTGTCTTTGTTCAGTGTCTGCATTTCATCCCCTGCTCGGGCTTGGGAGACAACTGTTTTCTGCTGCTGTGACCTGCAGTGTCCAGGGTTTCCCCTGAGAAATGATGGGATCGTGAGGTGTTCCTTTTCAGCTCAGCACAGTCACCTCAGTGCGCTGCTGGAGTCGGGGTGTGTGTCAGCACCTGCACAACAGTGGGTGTGTTTGCAGAGCACCCGCTCTCCTGACTTGGAGAATGCTGCCTGGACCATAAGCTGCTGCGTGGAGTACTGGTGGGGAAAAGAAAATACTAACCAAGAGAAAATGATGGATGGTGAAATTCAGATTAGTACAGCTCTAAAAGATATTTATAGTACCTAAGTTCCAAGTCAGCTTTGTCCAGGAGGGGAGATTTTAATTCTTTTAACAGCTAAGGAATTATTTAATCATTTTTAAGTAGCTTCACAGACTGTATTGTGAAAGTATAGTGGAGACATGGCAATTGTTAAAATAAGTGGCTTATAATATTTAAGAGATTCAGTGAATTTAAAATGTAAATTTTGCTTTCATAGTACTAGTCCAAAGCTCTGTATAAAGAACAGTATCAGAGTCTGTGTAATTGAAAATACCAGCTTGATTATTGTAAACTGTCCTTGTACTTCTATCACGTGGAAAGGGTGGAATTCTAACTATTGTTGGAATGGGACAAAGGACAGCAGTGAGAGGGTGGTGAAGCAGGGCAGGTCCTGAAGCATATTCTGGGACTCCAGAGCATTAACTACATGGGCTGAGAAGCTGCCAGGTTCTTCTGAGTTACGGGATGAGAAATCCCTTGAGGGTTTGTAGTGACATCACAAACTATTAGAGGATTGCTTTTGATGTCAGGAGAATCCCCTGATGAAGTCATGGCCCAGTAATTCACCTGCCATCTGTGTTATTTATGCTGCAGATAAAAGTTATTAATGTTAGATGGATGAAATGTCTTTGTGTTCTGCTCCTTACCAACTCCAGGTGACTGAAAAGGAAAAATGCACTACTGCTCTTCACAGTCTGTCCTGCTCTTCTGTAGCTGGATCTTAATTCAAGCAAGTCAGAAATGACTGTGTTGTGCTAAAGAATATTAGGATTAGAAGAGAGTATTGAATATCACTGGATTCTTGTTTGACTGACTGGGGCTGTGTGAGCCTGTACGAGCCATTTTTGGTGGGAACCAGGCTGGCATCTGTGTGTGCCCTCCCTTGGAGTGGCCCCTGAGCGTGGGAAAACAGTGATCCAGAGGTGGGGTGTTTTATGCTGCTGGGACTCGTGGCTGTGTTCACTCTGTCCCCCTCAGACGGGGAGGTGCTGTGCAGGGTCAGCCCAGCAGCGTTTGGAAAGCACTGTGGTTTGCAGAAAGAACAGGGGTTTTGTTTGGTTACTTTGCTTTTTTCTGTCTGCACTAGTGGAATCTGTTGTTGAGCAGTGGGCCCTGTTAAACACCCAACATCCAAGTACTTGTCAGAATATTCTGAACTCCTATCTCAGTGTACTTCTGGGATTCCTAATACAGGATCTGCTGTCCTGCCTTCGTTTTAGGTAAATTTTAGCCACTTCCATACTTAGAACTTTTTCAGTGCTGTTTTGTACAGTGCTGTTCTGCATTTTAGTCATGTTTCTGTCCTTCTGTGGCTAGCATTTAAGAAAACAATCTTATTAATTTAGATGAAATACCTGATTTCTTCACCGTTTTGTTAGGTGGCTCGGGCAAATTTCATGTTTTTACTCTAAGTTCCAAAGTCTACAAGTAAGCAGAATGTAAAAACAGGTTAACTTTTCTAGACCTTCTTTAGCTTCTTTGGCAGCAAAAATACTCATTTGTTTATCTAGATCTGTTCAGACTTAGGCATGCTAAGACCCATTGAAAGCTGAAGCCTCTATGTAATTTATTTTCAGTGTGTAGTGTAAACTGCTGTGCTGTATATACATTTTATATTTATGTCAGAAAAGGGTTGCAGAGGGGTACTTTAAAACCACCTTTTCGGCTCTAAATAGCTATTGTGTACATATGGTAAGGTACTGCTGCTTAACAATTAGTAACTGCTTTGATGAAACTAAATTACATGTTTAAGTTCCCATCAGGAAGTCGCTTCACATATCTGTATTAATGTATTCAAGGCTCGAGAAGGAAAGTTAATTTTCCAGCTTAAATATTTAATTCAAGCTTAAAATTTAGTCTGTAATTAGAGCTCCCAAATGGCAGGAACATGGAGTATTTGTCCATTTTAATTAGATTGTTGTTTACCTATTAATTATATATCATATCTTGTCATATAGTTTTGATGGTAACAGATGGTGCTAGGAGTTAGTAAGGGCTTGAAGAAAATAAGATTTCACATGATTTATTAAGTTGCACTTTATTAGTGAGTGGTCTGCTTTCGTCAGGTTATTCTGTGCAAGAAGTTTGGAACATTTCACTGATTTTGGAGATGACTCTTTTTGGAGGTACCAAACTTCCCCAGCAGCTCCAGAAGGTGCCCTGCTGTTGTGAGGAGGAGGGTGTACCACTCCATGTCTCTCTGAAGTTAGCCTCTTGCCTAACCCCCATGACAGCAGGGCTGCGTCTTTGTCCCGAAGGCTGTGCACACCACTTGCAGTAGCAATGCCTCTTCTTGCAGGGTCTGTCTGCAGCAGTTGGTGCAGAGGTGGAAGACCTGACTCAACTGCAAACATTTCAGCTTCTGCAGAAATCTGCAGTTCACTTTCAAGGGGCAGTGAGTTGAAAGAAACAACCCATCCGTTTGCTGGCTGGTGCTTCCAAAACACACGTGTGTATCCAGGGATGAGCCTCTACCACACCCAGCGAGCACTGACGTGTGAAACTCGGGGAGGTTTCTCCAGTGGTCAGAGTTCTGTAGCTGTGAAGTCAGGTCTGTATCACCTGGTAGGTGAACGTTTCTTCTGTCTGGCAGTTTCTGCTCGTGACACAGCACTACCTTCCTCACACAATTCATCTCCCCCAGACTCATTTTCCTCTCTGCAATTTAAATATATCCGTGTGAGGGTTCCTGAAAGGCAGTAGTGCAGGGCAGCCTGCGTTGAAGCCATGCACATGTCTATGTAAAGCATATGGTACCAAACTGATCTTCTGGAGTCTCAAACATTTCCTTTTGAGACCTGAAACAAAGGAACAGGAAAAAATAAAGTGGAAATAAGATAAATATTTTCTGAATTTCAAAAGATTAAAAAAAAAAATAAAAGGGGGAGCCTGAAAAAAATCTCAAAGGAAGATACCTTAACAATTTTTCAGTCTCCTGGGAAAGGACAAAATATGGAAGTAGATACATGACCTGAGTGAAACGGGAAAGTTAAGAAGGTACAAACATAAACATGATTGTATAGTGCAGGTTGAGGCAAGTATATATTTTAATAGATATATTTAAGTGTCTGGCTTTTTCTGTTGGAACAAATGGGCAACAAATGGAGCTCAGCTCTGAGCTGCCTGCTGGTGATTGGAAAGTGTTTGAGCTTTGAAGTCCATTTGATCCCGGGTCACTGAACTGTTCTCTTTGATCACTGAAGGGAAGAGAGCAGAGACAAGTCCAGGTCAATTCAGGTTAACAATGGAAATAACTACAGTTGGCTGTGGTGCTGGGTTTTTTTGCGGAGGTGTGTTTGGGTTTGGTTTTGTGTGTCTTTTTTGGGGGGTGTGTGTGTTTGGGTGTGTTTTATTGTTTTGGTTTGGTTTTGCATTTTTTTCTTGGTTGTAGTTTTCACTGGTTCTTTTGGTGGTTTGTGTGTTTGTAGTTTTGTTTGGTTTTTGTTAGTTTGTTTGTGTCAGGCCCGTCTTTCTGTTTTCCCTGGTTGCTTTCAAGGGACCGTAATAGCTCCATCCCTTTGGGGTATAATGCACCTGAATAAATGAAGATCCTTTTCCTGTAATCCCTTTTTTTTTTTCTCAAGCTAATTACATACTCCTGCCTTCCTCCTTCCTCCCTTTGGTCCCGTTGCCAAGTTAGAAAGGAAAACACGCAGCAGCATCAGCAGTGTACCTGCTTCTCTAGGCTGGCCGTGGCTTCAAGGAGCGGCTAGGAGCGGAGTGTGCGTGTTGGTCAGCAAACAGATGGCTGCAGCACACCCTGCTCTCCGGGCTCTCTTCAGTGCGTGGCCTGATGAGCAGTGGATCCCCACCCCACCCCTATGTGCTCCTCTTCGCTCTGGTCCCACTCCGGGCTCTGGCTGCTGCTGGCCCCGCCTGGCTCCGGGCTCTGGCTGCTGCTGGCCCCGCCTGGCTCCGGGCTCTGGCTGCTGCTGGCCCCGCCTGGCTCCGGGCTCT
>JAOEGS010004047.1:110282-149155 GCA_025447755.1 Corythornis vintsioides
CCTGCTCTCTTGCAGCCTGCTCCTCAGGTGTTCTTCTGAAGCTGGGGCTGCTCCCCGTGCTTGCTAGCCATCATGAACCGTGCATGAGTCCCTGTGGAGTGGCAGCCATGGATTCTGTGAGTGACTTTCCTTCTATAAGGCACCAGGCCTGATTTGTCTGAGGTTTTAAGCATCTCCGATCCCCATTTGCTTCTGCGGAAGATGGCGGTGCTCTGGCCTTTGGGGAAGGGTGCTGCTCTTTGCTCAATCTCAGGCAGCTGAGGTGAAGATGGAGGTGCTCTCCCCTTTTGGGAAGCATGCTGCTCTTTGCTAAATCTCAGGTAGTGAGGTGCAAAAGTCCTGGAGTCTTACCCTCCTGTGACAGTTAGTTCTGTAGAGCAGCAAGGCCCCCCTGTGTGAAGGCATCACCTCTCCTGCTGCATTAGTTACAGATCCAGTAATCTGCCCCTGTGAAACTGGCGTTGGAGATCAGCAGTGAATTGTTTCATAATGTTTATTGCAGCTCTTTAAAACATAGTTGCTATGTATAAAACACTTTGATATATCGAAGCTCACATCCTAATAAGATTACATTAAGTATCCTAATAAGATCAAGGCTTGAAATTATGTTTTTCCGGATTTGAATGATATAAATTAATTTTAGTTTAAACCAGTGTCAGTGTTCTTAGATATTCCTTATAAATGCTCCCTTTGCAGTTCATGTGGGTCTGCATTTAAATTAAAAAAAACCCAACCAATTCTCTGATGAACACAAGAATTGTTTTCTCTTCCTCTCCTTCCAGTTTGCTGCAGCTACAGATTAGCAAGGCAACACTGTAATTATTAAGCCCAACCAGTAAATTATATAGAAAACAACAGTGGCTGATCAGTGAACTCTGCTGGCACTGGCCTTTCACTTCTCATTTAAGTCTAGCCTACTATATAAAAGGAATTCATTATTGTCAATTTAGATCCCTTGTGGAGGCTAATCCACATCACAAAGCCATTCCACACAAAAGTGCATTCTCTTCGGGAAGACCTTACAAGTATGTGCAAACTAAAATATGTAGGAAACTTCCAGTGCAGACTAAATTAATTGTTACTTGGAATTGCAGACTGTCCAGGATGAAATGTTGGGTTAGTTCAAAAAGAACAATCCCACAGTCATAGTTCTCTCGTGATTTCTGTTGTTTTCTCCATTCTGCTTATTATTTTATTGCTAATTCTAATTAGAACTTCAAAATGAAGTATATTTTGTTTATTTAAGTATTTATCTAAAATGTAAGTATTTTGGAGAGTTGATTCATTGCACTTACCAGTGACTGCCTAAGAGTTCCCTCTGTCCTATCCAAAACCATCTGGTTTTATGGATGCCTCAGCATAAGAAAAACCAGTGCATTCCACTGGCCATTTGGCAGGAGGCAGCAGGTACAGTGTAAAACTGATTCTGTACTGCAATTCCTCCAGAGTGTCAGGCATGGATCTTGTCAAATTCTTTACTACTCTGTTTTCTTAAAGACTTTATTCTGAGCTGTGGAGCAAGAATAGTAATCACCTCCAAACTCAGTTTTTCAATATTCAATTTGCACTCTAAGTTGGAAAATCAGGTTCAGTTTCCTGAATCCACCTGATTCATTATAAAGTAAACAAATTTGTGGTAATTTTTTAGTGAATTTATTATTTGTTTCTTGTAAAAATAGTTTCTCTCATCGTGTGCAAGGAATAGTTTAATTCATATTCTTTCATTATAAGAGGCTAAAAATGTAAGCATTTGTATCTCTATAAACATATTTAAAATTTCAGGAAGAGTTTAAATATTTATGAAATATAAAAGGTAACTTAAAAATAATATGTTTGTCTTGGAAACTTGTGGCCAGAACTTATCTGCACACAAATTACTTTTGGGAAAAGAGAGGAGCATACTTACAGTCAGTTTTAATATTTTTAATGGTTTTCACTTTTTACTTTGCAGATTATATAAAGGCTTCAAATATTAATATGTATTCAAGATTAGGGATTTATAGACTTCTTTTGTTTACCATACATTGCTTGTCCATGAAATTTTCATAGTCTTCTGATTCTTTGGAACCACAGTTACTGTCTGTACAGATAGATGATCCTGCTGCTAACTTTCCATCTCGGAAGTAAGTGAAGCCCTTGGCCCAAAGACAGCAAAAGCCATTAATTGCTTTAGAAATAGCCTAGAATGTTTGCTGCAGAAAAAAAAAAAAAAGTTTAGGTTTTTTTGTAATGGTTTCAATTTTATGGTTCTTGATGTTCTGATGCTGGAAACTTGATGACTTAAAATATTTGTCCTCGTCACACATGTTTGTTTTTCTGAGAAGTGCAGCTTCTGTTTGTAACTGGCTATAGAAATTTATCTGAAGAAGTAATAGTGCTGGAGTTTTGTCATGACACCATCTGAGAGGGTCTCTTCCTAGAGAATCTAGTTTGTCACTGAACTGTTAAACTACTGTTTATGTACAGAAAGAGTTTGTGTGGTGATTGCTCATGGAACATGACTGGGCTGTGCTCCCCTGTGCTCAGTGAGGCTTTTCTGGCATTTTACACTGATGAAAAGACTGAGTTGTTACTCAACCCTTTCTCATCTCCCCCTGTGATAACTAACATCCCAAACTGAGACCTTTCATATCAGAAAACCATCACCAGAAAAGGTGGATATTCTTGAAATTAATGCTCCCTTGCTTGCTGTATTTGGACTGTACTTCAGTGCTTGCAAATCAAGGCTAGTTATTCTAATAGGGTGCTTCTTCTCTTAAATGTAGATTTATTTTTTTTTTCCTAAAGTAGATATTTAATAATTATCCCACATGGAAAAAAAAATAAATCAAGGGTTTCAAGGAATAGCTGTAGCATTTGCAGGAGAAGTGTATAAATTACCATCTCTTTGGGGTTTTTTTCCCCCCTCTCAGTACAACTCTTACTATAATTAGCCAGCATTTAACAGCAAATGTTTGCTTTGGTTAAATTATTCAGAACATTTATTTTACTTGTCAAAGGTTAGATCAGGTTGTTGTTTGAACTGGTAATTAAATGCAGCCTAATACACTGTCATATTTATATGCACTATCAGCCCTGTTTCCTCCTTTTTCTGTATAATTTTATAATGTTCTGCATTGACATTCAGACTTCCAATTGAAATCCTGTTTTCTTGTGAAGAAAGCTAAGATTTTACTTCTGTGCCTCATTGTGCGAGTGTATGCTGGAGAGAATAACAAATAGGTTCATTTAGAGTATCACAGCTATGGACTGTGCTGTCATAAAATTAGTGAAGGTCCTTTGAATATATTTATTTGCATAGTTCAATAACTCATTACACAGCATCTGGTATGTATTAATTATTTTTTCAGGGGTGAAGGTGAGGTGGACAACTGCTGACCTCTGCTTCACTAATTGAATGCTCACAGTATCCTGCAGTCTATTGAAATACATTCCCAAATCCTTGCTGGAAAAATGCAGAATACTGAAATACAGAAATGTTTCTAAAATAATTACGTAGTGGACTCAGATGAGCACTGAAAAATCCTCAAGGTCAGAACTTCTCATCAATCTAGAGCAGCAGCTTTGTACACATGCATTAGATTGCTGGGGCTGGCTATCCAGCCTGATAAAATCCAGGGGAGTTTCAGAGGAGCCAGATCCCAGCCTTCTGGAGCCTCTCATGACAAGTTTTGGAAACTATTTTCCACATATTTATATTACACAGTTGTTTAATTGAAATCTTATATATATAATGTGGCCATTCCTTTTTGATTTCATCTACATATGTTTATTTTCCTAGTGAAATGCAAGGAAAGAATAAATTGTAGGCCTTTTAAAAGAACTTTTATGCATATATGCCCAATGTTGTGCAGTGTCTCTGAAAGGAAGAAAGTCCCTGTCCAGCAGCTCTGGTGGCTGCCTGAGAAATCGTGAAGCTTCCTGGCGACAGGTGGAATCCCAGCGTGTGTGGTGCACAGTCATCTCAGCAAGGCAGTCACTGTCACCTCTCCATGGGGACACATCTGTCCCCTTGGTCAGCTTTTTCCTCCTCCATCAGGAAGCCAGGAACACGTGTCATGTCCATCCTATGCCTTCCTTTCAGAGGAAGAAGAAAGATGAATAATACATGACAGCCCAAAACTTCAAAAGTAACTACTAATTTTAGCTGCCCCGAGATGCACAGACTTAGTATTAAATAAGAAAGAAAAGTAAGAACAGATCACACCTATATTCTATATGCTTGGTTTCTTTCCATTTACTTCTGGATCCAGTTCAAAATTATCATTTCATTCTCCTTAGTGCACTAAGTGGTCCATGGCTGCTGTTAGATCACTTCAGTACCTGAACTAGGTCACTTCTCTACCTCAACTATTAGCAGAAATGGGGCAACACAGCAAAAATAACTTTTTTCTAGGCTTTTGCTTGTGACCACTTTAAGAATGATATAATTAAAAGTAAATCTGAAAGCTACCTTTTCACAAATTGCTATTTCCTGATATTAGAGAGAAAGAAAATAAATCAGAAGGCCAGAAGAACAAAAACAATTGGAAAGAAGCATGTGAAAACAGCTATGTTGTTGAGGAGGATTCAGAGTGTTAATGCTGCTGTGATTGGTGTGTTTAATGCACTTAAAAAGTCACGCTGATCCATCTAACACAGACAAGAAAACTGTCTGCAAAGGCTTTCTGAAAACAATAGGAGAAATTTAATCAAGGAGGTTTTTAACCATATCTTGTTTACATCTGTTATATTTTTTAATAAAATGAGCTTAAAAGCTTAGCCTCAGAGGTGTTTCTGCAGAGTCCAATGACAGCTGCTGTTCAGCACAGTTCTTCAGATCTCTCCACTCTTCTGGGGGAATTCCAGTTCCTTTTTGCTTACAATAACACTTGGTATTCCGACAGCTTTGGGAGATTCAGCCATATCATAGTGCCTTGAATTGGAGAGCACCCAACTAAGCCCAACGTATTTAGGAGCCATCGATCTATTGTATTACTTATTAAATAATATGATTAAAAGGACTTACAGAGTCCTGTTGGTTTTTCTGCTGCCATTCCCTAGAGCAGAAGTGCATATACAGTTCTCAGACCCTGATCCTACTTCTTCTGGTGTGGCCATTGATTTTGCCCTGACCCTTATGTGCTAAGAATTTAATGCAAAACCAGCTCTTGCTTCTTGCTGCAGAGTGTGTACTGACCCTAAAGCAAAATAAACCCAGGGCTTAGGGTGAAAAGGAATAGGACTCATTAGTGACAGATAGTTCTGATAAGACAAATTTACTGCCAAACCCAAAAGCCCTGTTAAATCATAAATTGCAACGTTTATTAATAATTCCTCTTTTAAACAGTGCATTTTGTCCTTATGTATGAATTAAGTTCTGATGGATTCTTATAATTACTGTAAATTTTAGAGTGCATTTCTAAAGTTCTGTGGGATTAAATCTTTCCAGAGCCAGACTTTTGTTCCTCTATAACAATCTTTATATTTACAAGTTACATATGTGTATAACAGTATAATGTTTGCAAGTTCCTGCGTGCTGTTGAAGCCCTGCATGTGTTTGGAGGCAGCAGAGGCAGTGTGTGATGGATGTACCATGCTGTTGGTCCTAGTGACTTCTGTGCCTGTGTTCTGCACGCTCTGGCAAGGAGCAGGGGCTGCCCAGAGGATGTTGTAGGAGGAATAAATGCCTCTGACTAGAAGTGCATTATAGAAATCATCATGCTACAGTGGCCTTGCCTGTCTAGCTTCTCTGTCTGAGGCGAGATCATTTGTACCCCTGACAGGTTGATGTGTGTGTACAGGAGAGTGCAGACTGCTGTATCCAGCTGCTCAAAATGTCAATAGAAAAGACGAGTGGGGCGGGACTGGAAAATAAGATGTAACAGATAAGGCTGTATTACGAGATCAGATTGTTAAAGCAAAAAGGGCATTGCACTGTAATTTTCTCCTGTTTATAACGTTACCAAGCTTGTCAGGAGTTGGTGCTAAGAGCTCCTGAACACCAGAAGCAAGAGGTGCAGCAGGGTGTGCTGAGCAGCAGAGTTCACTGTCTGCCAGAGGAAGAACCCGTCTCCTCTCTTCAGTAGCATGGAATGCAGTGGTGTGCTCCTACTCGAGAGATGTTACAGCAGCAGTGGCATCTTGGTTAAAGTGCTTTTGTGCACCCACTGAGGCCAGCAGGTTTTGCCTTGTCTTCCCAAGCCTGACAGGTTTCCTTTACTGGCAGGGTTTTATTTGGGTATTACTGTTTGAAGCTCACTGTATGCTAGGTATGAGTGAGCATTCCAGAGAATTACTGAGCCCCTGGAGAGGCTTCCAAGCCCCCCTGCTCTCATGGCTCCTGGTGTGGTGGGGCTGGAGAGCAGCAGTGTCAGCAGGCAGTGCATGCAGGAGTGCTGTGATACAGAGGTGACCGTGGTTATGTTCATGTCATGTGTGAAGTTCACTGTGACATATAAACCAAAATCTGTCTCTGCTTCTCTGAAACTACCTATGTAGCTCTTTTTCCCTTGGCAAATGGGGCTGTCACCAGCTTTCTTGTGCCTTCGTGTGAGACCATAATTACTTAGCATCTGCTTATCTAGAAGAGATTTCTGGTGTGAACGCCTCTGTGCATGAACGTGCTGCTGTTTCTGTAAAAATTCTGGCAACCCCTGTAGGAGACTTCTAAAAACAGGGAAAGAAAAAGGGCTGAACCCTAGACTAATTGCTTTCTTTAGAGCTGTGGTATCCCAGCCCCTCGTTTCCTTGCACACACTTTTAGTGTCTCAGCCAGTTACTATCATTCTGGGGCAGGCTGCAGGCTAAGCTGCCGGTTTTTCCAGTTCACTGTTTGGATGATTTCTTCCAGCCTTGACATTCTTTGGCCCTTTGAGTTACATATGTATTACTAAAACATAAAGTGTGTAGCATAGCATGGTGCCAGTGTGTTCCTGAAAGTAAAACTCTTAAATACTTAAAAGCAGTCATTTCCATACCATAAACAGCAGCAAACTACTTGAATCCTATATTGGAGGGAGGAAGCTTTAATTGAGATGTTGTTGAATTGTTTTGTAACCTGGTAGATAAAATATGCTCTAAAATAAATAAGGGAAATCTTTCATTTAATGAGTTTCCAATAGTTTGAATATTGTTTTAATATGAATAGTTTTTTCAGTACTTTACTGCAAGAAAAAGGAGTAGCTTAAGAGTTGAATGATGTAAACATTTTACGTTTTCCTGTGTTTTTCTTTTCCCTCCCTCCCATTTTCCTTTCCCTAAAACAAAGCAATGTTTCATTCAGTCTTACACCATAGGTTATAATTTCTTAGCCTCTTAATTGGTCTTGTTGCTCTTCTCTGGACTTCAGGAGCTGGTTGTGAGCCTTCTGTGCTGCTTCTAAAGATGGAGACACAACTGTGGCTCAGCCTTACTGGAATCAAATAATGGAAGAGAATTACACATCTCATTTTTATAAACTTGTTTTGGCCACTTTGAAGTAATATATTGTTGGATGACTTTAAATTGTCATTCACTTTCTCATATCCTTTCCACCACAACCGCTTTGTAACTATTTGCTCTGCATCTTGTGGTTTTCTACTTGATTATTTTTAACTAAGTGCAAGATCTTAACTGGTCTTGGTTGAAATTTACTCTTCTGGCAGAATAATCAAAAGGAGTTGACTGATCTGGTTCCGTGGAGATGCTTGTGCCACAGTACTCACTTGGCTGGCACGCTCAGTAATCAGCAGTGTGATTTATCAAACCTTACTTGTTGTGCCAGTCAAGTTGTAACTGTGATCATGTGAGCTTCTCTGACCACAGAACCCAGACCCTGCCATGCATGAGATGATCCTGGACACCTAAGCGTAGTGCTGGCAATTCCAGGTGCTGGTGGTGGTTATACTCTGGCAATGCTTTCCATGGATAACAGAGAATGGTTTCACTACAAATGTGATGTCCCTACTCATGGCATCAGACCTTGGGAGATGGTTGGCAGGGGACTGTGGATATTAAATACAGTGGTCAACATTCCATAAGGATTTTGATCCTCCCAGCTTCATGGGAGGTTTTCTGTAGTCAGTGTGTCTTGCAGAGCCATGGAACCTCAAGGGCACTGTGAGCAAACAACTACTTGAACTTGTTGCCTTCTCATAACAAATATGTGTAAGACTTTGTTTTCTAATTACCAGAATACAGAGTGGTTACTTACAATGAAGTTTTATGTGTTGTGTTGTTGGTTTTTTCTTTTTTTTTCTTTTTTTTTTTTTCCTCTTTTTTTAACTTCTAGCATTAAAAAGTTTTGACCTATTATGGAGATAAATTGCCAGGAGAATACATTGTCACGGTCCCAGGCTATTTGTGTTGTTTATTATCCCTGACATTTTAATTCACTGCTGAATTTATACTTAGCATGTTTAAGTACTGGTAAGACATGAAAGTTGTAGGGTTAAATTAGTAGACAGTGCTTTAAAACTCCTATGATAATTGTTCTTAGGTATGTATTCCTTCACTGTGGCTCTTGAGAAAACTATTTAATAGACAACATTTGAATAATACAAATGTGTGGTTGGTAAAAATGGATTAGGGTTTCAGGGTGGTACCAATGGGTGATATTTAATATTGAATGACATGTATTAAGACAAATGCTTTTATATATAATTTATTTGGCATCGTAAATGCATTTATCTTGTGAGATACAGACCCCCTGTTGCCACATGAAGTATTCTGGAAAGGTTTGGAGTAAATAAATAATAAAACCACTTTGATATACAATCTAACAATATTAAATATTAAGACTTTCACATGATTGATTTTAATACTTAATTAACTTATTTAAAGTCCAATGTAACTCTGTTTTTGTATTAAAGATCAGACAGGCAGAAGTTAAAGTGCAGGAAATGTTATTAAATGGGATAAAATTAATTGCATTTGATGATCCTCAGACTCGGTGGCTGTTACCCTGTCCATCAGCAGCATGATCTTGTTTGTTTTGTTCTGGACCCCAGCTGATGACAATGTTAACCTGCTCTACCGTGTTGGTCCATCTTCCTTTTCAATGATGCATTTGTAAAGGAAAACAGACTTGCTCATGCCACCCAGAGTCTGTCAGACTGTGCACTTGTGAGTTAGCCTGAGCTCCTCTGCAGGCAGGAGGAGAAACCTTTCCAGTTTCCAAGAGGGGAGAGTCGTGTGGGTTTGTTGGGGTGTTTTTCTGAAGGAACCTGATCTAGCATCTTCTGTGTTTAGATGGAGGTGGTGGCTGAGAAGGACTCGGGTGGTGGACACCAGAAATCCTCAGTGCCATGTGCCCTGAGTAGAATTCACTCCAAGAGCAGAGGATAAGGATGTGAATATTATGGGTGTGAATATTATAGGACTGAACAAAAAGGAAAACAATGCTATTAATGAGTGTCTTATTAACAAGTATCTGGCTGGAAACATACTAAATGGTCCTTATTTTCTGTGCTCAGGGACTCCTGCTCAGCCTCTGTCCATAGAAAGCACATACCCATATTTGTTTCTTTCCTAGCTCAGGAGTCCTTTTAAGGTGCAGGAGATTCAGCCAGTGAAAGGAAAATCAGGTTTTGGAGCTGTTTCTAGGTGATTTGCAAGTGATCCGTACTTCATTGCTTTATTAAACACAATGCATGTTTATTCTGATAATTCCTTCTGTACTCCAGAATGTTTTCTCTTTCTGGAGAGTCCTCCCAGTGCTGACATACTTGATTACCTCACCAGCTACAGATGAGGGGCAGAGCTGTGAACCCTCCTAACACAGTGCTGTCAAACTGAACAGCACAGGCACAAGACCATTACCACATCAGACATTTGCTTTTAGTCAGGTCATTTTAATCCATTTGACTTCACAGGGCAGCTAATTTATCACTTAGCTAAACAAGTATTTCCTCTACTTGTCATCAATTTAAGTAATTAAAATGGAAAACTTTGCTATAAGGCATGAAAGAAAGGCCCAGAGATAACCTGGAGAAGGTGGCTGGCACAGTCCACCGGGATCAGTGCAAAGTGTTACTCTAATACTTGGCTCAGAAGTCTTCTGAAATGTCGTATTCTGGAAGTTTTGCTGGTACTGAGTTTGTTCTTAGCACATCCCAAACTAAACAGTGTTGTTTAGCTGCTTCCTCGGGGTTACTGGGGTCTCTTTTTCCCCTTGATTGTTTGGGGATAGGAGGATGTCAGAGAGCAAGAGCAGGGCAAGCTCTGCCCTGGTGCCCAGCACCTCCCCAAGCCTGCAGTTCTACTTCCATCTCACCCCTGGGGTCAGGCAGAGAGATTTGGATGTGATAAAAAGCTCAGAATTCACGATTTCTTTTTCACCTGCTCAGTTACACTGTCAAATGACCCTTCATGAGCTCGACTGTTGCCAGTTTCACCCAAACAACATGACTGCTCTTCACATCTTCTTTTTGATTTATGTTTTGCTGTGTTTTGTAGTTAGAGTAAATAATTTTAAAAGTCTTTATAAACACTGATGATGAATGGAATGGCAACCTTGGTATGAATGTTTTAATTTGGGGGATTTGCAAGCATTCCAGACACACAGGTTTGTCCTGGGTGGCATGTGAGGACTCCCCTGTTCACTGCTGAAGGAGAGTAGCCAGAGGAGGAATTCCTGTGTTTTCTTGGGGTTTATGAGTGGATTACTCTCTTCATTCCCCTGACTAGATGAATGTTTCATACACATAGCTTTTTAATGTATATTAAGGAGTAATTGAACTCCTAGACCTGGGAGGGATGCCTGGTCTGGGGATTTTTTATACCTTCATATTTGAAGAGGAAAAAAAGAATAGGAACAGTAAGAATCACTTTTAGCTTTGACTGAGATGTTCTGGTTTAAGGAGATAGCCAGTATTGAGTCCTGTAATATAATAATTGAATTTCAGACTTTTCTGTCATTTTTGTTTCACATTGAGAATGATTTTAAACTGCGTCTTGTTTAATACGAGCAGCATGTTACAGACATTTGCAAATCAACCACAAACCTGCAAAGAATTAATCTGTCTCAGAGTAAGACCCCAGATGTAATCCTGATTGTTTAATAGTTCTGTTCACTGGAAGATCTGAGAAGAACCTAAGTGTCAAACTGTAAAGAAAATTGCTTGGACTAAGGAGTGCCAAGACTAATAGGTGGTGATTTTTTTTTTAACTTAGATCAAATGTATCCATAAACACAAGTAACTGATTTAATCACTGCACAAGCAGAAAACTAAATCTAGTCATCTGTTTAAAACTACTCTAACCACCTGTAAATTAAATTATCTGTTGTAAAGGCTTGGTATTTGGGAGTATTAAAAGGAAAGAGAAGGTGGGTACAGAACAGAAGAATACAGAAGAACAAAGTTGGTTTAGTTTGTTTTATAAGTAAATTATTTTGATTTAGTTATTTAAGATATCAGGAAGTTATAAATGTGTCTTTATATTATGTAGCCATAATTTCTGTAGCATTTGAATGGAAATGCTGTTGTTCTGCTGTCAGACACCTAATGGTGACTTTATGCCTGATAAAGAAGGAAAGGTTTTAATTATTTTTGCTATTAACTTGTGTGATGCAAAATAATTTAAAAAATCTTTTTTTTTCTCCTCCTCCTCCAGATAATTATCCTTGTTGGAATTTCCTGTTGCCAGAATGTATCATTCTGTGTCTGAAACCAGCCACCCCCTGCAGACAGAGGAGCAAGAAATAGGTATTGATCCCTTGCAGAGTTACTTGAACAAGCCGGGGGAAGGTGAGTTTCGTATTTCTGAACTTTTTTGTTTTTACTTCATAGCTAGAAACCTTATATAAGTTAGAAATGATAACTGTACCTGTCATTATTTGTTTTATTATCTCAATGAAGTTGAACAGGGCAACTTAAAGAGCCTTTCAGAATGTGTAGAGCACTGACACTAATGAAAACCAGGAAAAGTCAACTTTCAATTACAGGCAGAAACATTAGCCAATTTTTTAATGCACTGTCATTCTTTTTTAATCATACACCAAACACTGTCTTTGGCATCAGAATATGAAATAGAATATGGCTTTATGGTACTTTCTCAAGCATGGGCTCTTGTGCTGGTTTTAGGGACTTTTTCTATTTTCCTTTTTCTTTTTAACTGTGCAGTAAAATTCAGTATGTTATTTTGGCTGAGATTATGCGAAGGAAAAGAATGATTTTCTGGGGTTTTGTTTGACTCAGCACTTATATTCTTACTTGAAAAAAAACCCAACAAAGCACAAAAACTGGAAGTTGAGATAGAACAAACAGGCTCTAAAGGTAGGAATTATCTAACCTACAGTAAAGTAATTAAATGCAGAATTTAGAAGACTCTGCTGAACAGTGGGAACAAACTGTTTGCATAATGCAGTGCATATCTGTGCTGCTTGTCTTGTTTGCTGGTGGTGACAGTGGTTGGTTTGAAAGAAGGGATCATCTTAAGGAGAAAGCTCGTCCTTGTCATGGAAACATTCCTCAAGCACTCACTTACACACAGTGGCACCTTAACTACCTGTAATTTTCCAGTCATTGAACACGTGTACCAGGAGGGCAAAATAAAAAATTTATTTCAAATTACAGAGTTGAAACAACTTTGTCACATTCTGAAGTCCCTCACCCAGATCAGCTACTCTACGAGGGTGTGTCTGCCAAAAAAATCTTCTACTGGTGCTTATTAAAAAGCCATGTGGAGATTTTGCTTAGCTAAGTTTGTTAGTTTAGAAGAAGCTGGTGTTTTGTTTTGAAATATATTGGTAAAACTTCATTGTCCATTTGAGCTATTTTTTTTTTTCTTCATTGAAAAACCTTTACAAACCAATGTTGGAAAATTAGAATGAACATCCAGGGGGAAGTATTTTTTACTTTACATACTTTAACAATATGGAGCCATTTTACTTTGATAAACTAAATGAATTTTTCTACATATTTTTAGAATCCTGAAAATAATCTTTTGCCTTAACCCAAAATAATAACAGTTTCGCAGAGGAAATAGAGCTTACTTCTTGTCTACCCAATCAAGAAAAAGATCAGCATTTTCTTCTGGTTTTTTTTCCTTTAAAAAATACTGGTAATTCTCTCACCTCTGTTTCAAGAAAACCCAAGAACTTCACCATCTTCAAAACCCCAGTAAATCAATTTTACCCTTTATTGTGCCCAGGAGCAATTAGTTACCTTGACTGAAAAGGTTTCTCATTTTTATCCCAACCTTACCATTTCTATGACATACAAAGTTATTAGTATTGAATTGATGTTTAAAAGTGCCATTAATTCATTTACCCCAAATGTTCATTAACAATGTAAATGTATGCTGATGTTCTATGAGACAAGGAAGTGACTAATGACTCTTCGCACTAACAACACTTAAAATGAATAGAAACTTTAGATAGCTAATCTTGAAGTAATCAAGACCCTCATTCAGCTTGGCATCTCTGTATGCTCTAAAACAGCTGTCAACTGTTAAAAATATATACACAACACACACATACGCACATGCCAGGATAAAGATATGTAAATACATGGTTCCCCAAGTCAGAAAGGTTACCAACTATGGTACATTTTTTATACTCTAACTATGTAAATATTTTATATAAAGCATCCATTTCATCTTCATAGTGGTTTCTGGGGTTTTTTTGTACTGTGGAACACATACTTCATTTTAATATGTAACTTTATATCTTCAAAATAAGTCTTTGAAATGTTATTTTTTCATTTTAAATAAAGCATACTGTTAGGTCTCTAGGTATCAGCGTGCAGTCGTTCCTGCCCATGCAGTCTGTCCATCATAGTCTTCACAGAAGGACTGCAAGTTTTTAAACTCAGCCTCAGCTTTTGGGCTCGATATGGATTCAGCTGAATGAGAATCTGTACCTTAAAGCTCCTGTATCATGTGTACTAGAAATAGGGAGTGGAGCTGGTCCATCAGTCGGAGGTGGTCTGTGCAATATTGTGAAATATCACATCTGAATGGTTTTTGAAGCTGTGCTGAGTGCCTGAAGTATTACCTTGGAGGCAGTGATAGAAGTTTTCAGTGGGATGAGGTGATGAAAATAAAGCCTATCCCTGATAAGGATGCTGAAAATAAATATTTAACCATAGAGCTAGTCAGATTTGTTAATCTATATGAAGTATTGTATTTTTAGTATGTACAACTGCTACCAACACTTGATAAAGACGCAGGAGATGTCATGTCCAGCTGGAGTTTGAAATTCAGTCAGGAGTGAAGGGAATCTCAAACACAAGGGAGCAGTGAAGCGTGGCTGGTGGAAACTGCAGAGACCACTTCTGCACTTGCTGTCAGCTGGGAAGGATAGATGGGGTAGGATTCCAGAAAGACAGGTATTCAGTGTGGTGCTGCTCGGGGCTGTTACTGCACTGGAGGTTTAGAGAGCAAGCAGGGCTTTTGGGGAAGGGCTGGGGCACAGAAGTGTCCTGAGCAGAGCAAGGCTAGGAGCAGCTGGGAGGATTGATTTGCAGACTCCAGGTAGGAAACAATTACCTGGCAGAACAAATACAAGTCGAGCATTACTGAGGAGACCAGGGTCATCTGGAGGAAGAAAACATAGTTTAGGATTATATCTTTTGGTGTTTTAATTTGCCTACATGTAGGCATCTGTGCATTGTTGTGTTTGGTTTTGACTATAGTAAGTTCATGGTATGTTGCAACATTTTCTGTTCTAAGACTTCATTATATTAATTTTATTCTAATAATATCTTTGAATTACTACTGAAATAGGGAAGCTTATCAGAGAAACTGCTGAACTTTTAACTCCCCCCTTTGTATTGCATCTGACAAACTATTTTAATTTCCATATTCTTGAGGTTTATGTTCCTCTGAAATGGGATAACTAGGTTAACTGTTTCTGAGCTGCTGTAAATTTTTACTCTGAGTTAGTGTTCGCCACATTCTGACACAAGTTTTGAAGAGAGTAGTAGGTAATATTCCCATTTCATTGATATAATGAGGAAGTTGATCCTCTAAGGACAGACAGGAACAATGCATTTAATACTCTTCAATTTAATTTGCTCAATATCACAATTAATACAATTAAGGTCACTTGAAACTATTAACGAATTGGGTAATTTACTTTAACAATGTCAGTGTGTTCTCACAATTACATTTGCTTTAATTAGTGTACAAGCTATTACTTAATAGCATACTTCACACAGAAAAATGTAATGTGTTCTTTGTTCCTAATAGAAGAAAAGGGGAAACCTTTAATGAGTCTGAGTGGTTTGGATTTGGAGTTTGGGGGGATATATTTCATGTCTAAAGGCTGTAGTTGTGGTGAGGACAGAAAAGGCTGATGTAGCTGGAAGGACAAAGGTAATTACTGGAGAGTGTGACTGAAATGATGCCCACTCCACCTCAGTTGCCATTGCATCCCTCCTGATTCTCAAAGCTGCTGTGAAAATGAGAGATTGTAAGAGAACATTCATTCCTCCATTTTGACCATATTCTGTTTCCATTACTTGCCCTTGGAGAATTGTCTGGATCTGATATCACTGGAAAGTATTACACGTAGAACTGCACCTTGCATGGAGCTTGAGATAGCTGGTTTATATCAGTGTTATGCAGAAAACAGATGGAAATTAATCAATAATGTAAATACCACCTAGTGGGGCCCACGTGCTATCAAATGATTTCTCCAAATCCTAAGTATAATTGTCACAGGACTGTTTTGGTCTTGGCTACACCCTTGGACATTCACTCCAGGGCTGAGTGCCAAGCAGCAGCTATTCAGAGTTGTGAGCTGGGCTTCCCCTCTCTCCAGCCTTCAGCCCAGGAGCCAGTGCTGAGCAGGGTGGCCTGAGTGCCACACGTGTCATGTGTCCTTTCATCTTCCCTCCAGAGAGGGACACAGACATAAGTATAACATGGCTTTTTTAAGAGCCCTGTTAAATATGCATGCCACTGTGTGTTGTCATTAAACAGACAAGGCTGGAGCACAGCCTCTTTGCATTAGATCGAACAGGAGATGCTGAGGGTTGTGATTGTCCTTAGTGCTTTGGGATTTCATGCTGTGGCTTGCACCAGGCCCTGTGCTCTTCACTGGTGAGTTTTGCCCTTCAGGCAGAAAGCTTCAGTGTGCCCCACCAGCACAGATTTCTAGTGATCTGTACAAACCCTGCTCCTGCAGGGGCTGCCTCTCCCACTGAAGGCACAGGTACACTGGAGGAGAAGGAGCTGTCTTCACTCTGCTTCATCTCCAGTTGGGTGAATAAAAGCAAGCGTGGTTTCTACATCTTCAGACACCCCATGCTAACATAACAAGCATTTTAATATTCATTTATTAATGATAGCTACTGTTTAGGTGGCTTTTAATTGAGCAACAACAGGATGGTAGTGACAAAGGCTATTGGAGCAGCACAGTTTGTCTGGAGCTAACTCAGCCTGTCACTAGCTCCTTCCCCACAGCTCTGAGAAGTTCTGCGTGTTTAAAAATACATATTTTTAATATAAAAGTTGAAAATAGCCAGCATGCAGTACATTTATTTCCTTTAAATACTGTATTTGTGTGGGTGTTGACGTGCCCTTAGAAGTTTGCCAGTTGTGGGCCCTTTTGTTTCAGGGCTTTGCTGCAAACTCCTATTGAGGAACTACAGGAGTGTTTTCCATCTCTTGTGCATATGAGTTGCACATTAATTCCAGTTTGGAGGTTATACTGTGGCATAGTAACCACCAAAAACATGATGCAGGGAAATGGCCTCCAGTGGTTGACAAGGCAGATACTAGAGGAGACCTTTTGGGCAGCAGTGTCTGTTGATATAAAAGAAACCTAAAATGTAAATTTTATAAGTTCTACTCTAACTGGTGCATCACAATAAGACCATTCTCACTAATGACATTGGCACACTACCTCAGTTCAGTCATATCCACTGGGACTTTCCAGTTCTTTCCAGATAGAGCTCAGCCTTAATACTGGCATAAATCACTTGTCAGCCTCATGTCATTCTTCTAATAACTCCTTATGATCCTACTTTCAGAAAAGCTGATTTCAGAGTTTCTTTTCCTCTTCCTAGCTTTTCTCAAATCCAAGTTAAAGCTCAACTAGTTGGCTCTCATTTCATTTTCTAGTATACCTGTAGTATAATAGATGTGGTATAAAGGAAAATTATGCAAGTTGAATGAAAAAGAAACATTTTTATACTAAATATTACATGCTCAGAGGAGCCTGAAATACCAAGCAGAAATTTCCATTTTAACTATAGTAACCTACTGAACAACAAAATTAAAACAGAATAATCTTTTTTAATATGACTTCTGTAAACGTAATTAAGAGTAAGTTAAAACTAGCTCATTATTACAACTTATACAGAAGCTAACGATGAGAATGGAATCATTCTTTGAATATTATACTCAGACTTGATACAGAAAATATATGATGAAGGTGACTGTCTGTAAACATCTCACAGAGTGTTTCCAGGCAGTGATCAGATGATGGTAGCTGTCTGTATCAGCTGCACGTGGAAAAGGCATATTCTCTTAGTCTAAAAAATGGAATGGTACAAGTTTGATTGTAGTTGTGTCTGTATCATTAAATCTAGTAGATGAGAACTGTAGCTGAGGCCAGCATGGCTGGTGGGGGTGCTGGGTTCACCTCTGTCGTGGCACAGAGGACTGTTGCTGACAGCAGTTGTGAGCAGGTAGCTGGGGGTACAGCCTCTGTCCTGGCACAGAGGGCTGTTGCTGACAGCAGTTGTGAGCAGGTAGCTGGGGGTACAGCCTCTGTCTGACATCAGAGGTATGGCCCGGCGTTTGCAGAGGGGCTGTGTAACAGAAGGGGCAGCACAGGTGGGATCTTTCCTGTCTTTCAGCTGGTGGGCATTTATAAAGGTGGGCAATCCTTGTTTTAAAGGGAAGGTTGAACCTCCTTGCACGTCAGTGACAAGTGACCCTGCAAAGCTCCCCTTCTAATCATCAGCTTGCACTTCAGCCTCCTTGGTCACCCCATCCTTGTCCTCTTTGGACTGGCAAAACTAAGAGACGTGGAAGGAGAGAGAAACCAAGTCCCGTTGTAGTTAAGTGGTAAGGAATTATCTGGTAAGATGTATATTATTTATGGCCTTTTAACAAAGAAAAATCGGGCTGTGCTGAGGCTGCCACTGCTGCAGTGGAACAGCTGATGCTTTAATGAACACCATACTGAGGGCCATCCAGGACATAAGGCAAATTAAGCAGGTTACAAACTGCATCTCTTCTGCTGAGGTGTAGGAGATCTCCCCAGCTCTGACAATTAGCTGCAGTGCTCAGGCAGGCAGACAGACAGAAACAGAAGGAGGCCATTTGTATCAATTTGAGGAACAGAACTAGTAATGAAGTAAAATGTCCATACCAGGTAGTTTCACCTCTGCTTTGGAACAGATATTTCCAACTGCCTGTTTCAGCTAATAGCAAATACAAAAATTATCAATATATGCTGCCTAACAAAAGCTTATTTTCTGTTGTTTACAAATCGAGAGCAAAGAAATAATAATAATTCTAACCTAGAGGATGTTTTAAAAAGGAGAAAACATTTTCTGGACATACAAGCAAATATGAATCTTGGTAACCTGACAGCTTTGTTTAAACGTTGAATTTGAGTTTCCTTTCATGAAAATCTTTTCAAAGTACAGCAGTTCAGCTGTGAAAACCTGAATATATTAATGATGACAAAGAACCTCTGGAATGAGCCAACATTTGTTTTTGTTCTTTTACGTTTCCTGATGAATTGCACATACAAAAGTGTTGCAGGTTATTTTCATTTTCTTTTCTTACTTTGATAATAAATGTCTCCACTGTTTACCTTTTGGTTACGGTACCTTATTATTACTAATCAGCTTTAATTATTTATAGCAAAATGACTGTGAAAGATGTTTCTTTGATGCTGAAAAAGTCAGGGACCTGATCCTGTTGAAATGAGTAACTAGGTTCCAATTGACTGTAAAGGTACCAAGGCTGAGTACCCTTGTTGTCTAGGGGAAGCAGTCATTCAGCACAAGGTACTGGCTTGTGGTTGGTTCCTGGGTTTTAGGGGTGTTTAGATTTCAAGTATTTGGTGGCAAGCTTTGGCACGGTGCCTGTAACTGACTTTTTAAAGTCCTGGAAGATAGTTATTTCTGACAGGTTTAGTGAGGGAAGTAGGTAATTCACCAAAAAAGAGTAACTTGGGTCCATGTCAGAATACACACAGCCTTTCTGTGTTCTGTTTACAAACTTAAATAAGCACTTGTTGACTTAGAAATTTCAACTAATGGTAACGGAAATTAAAAATAGTTTAGAAGATGCAGATCATTGACACCTCTTCAGTATTATGGGTAATAAAATAAAGTTAAAATGCCTTGAATATGTTAAACTCTTCCCTGAACTTTCATAAATGGTGGCTCAGTCAAGATGCAGGTGGGTGTTACTTTTAGAATATGATTCGGCCAAAAGTTTAGGGAATGCTTCATGACTTAGATAACAGAGCTGATTTGTTTGTGCTGCTATATTTCCATGTTTTGTATCCTAGCATTGACAGTTTTTCTCTTAAGAGGGAAAAATGCTAAATCTTCTTAAGATAATTTTTTTTTTACAGTAATCACTCCCCTGCTGATGTTGTTTCATGATGTTATTAGTTACTGGGGGCATTAGCTGTGTGCCAGTTCTCAATGTACCTTACAAATCAGGGAGTACAGGGGTACCTTCATACTCACTGCAGCTTCTGGTGAGGTAAATGCAATACCTGGCTCTTGATATTTCATGACAGGTAGGTGAGAAGGTTAAAATTCAGATTAAAAGTAAGCCAACTATAATGGCCACTTAAGAACCCCACCTGCTCTTACTTTCTTCTGTTAAATATCTTAATTCTGTACAAGCAGGTGGCAGTTAAATGCTGGTGCTTGGATATTAGAGTGATGAGCAATACTTAGCCTCCTGGATAGGATGACTGCACTCACATTTTAGAACAAATCCTACTCAGTTTAGTGCAACTGGGACCATGTAAGCAAAATATTAGCAATAGCCCTGTAACAGCAACAAAAGAGCTGAGTAACCCACACAAAAACAATAGCAACAAATACACAAAACAAAACCAAAATGAAAAGTAAACAAAAACCAACCATATAAAAAACCCACATAAACAAACAAACACTGGTAGATGAGCCTGTGTCTTTGCTGTTGGCTCTGAAGGAAAGGAGGATGCAAAGCAGAGCCCTGGAAGACTCTAGCTCTGTTTTGGGGTTCTTGTTACTATAACCACTGAAAACTACTGTTCCCAAATTTCTGGAAGGATTTACCTTTTTCAGCAGGGTTATATTGAATATCTTTTATATTTATGATGAACATGTGACAGTTTGCCTTGTGGCATTAACTGTGCCTTTAGAATAACTGCTTCAAGCAAAAGCAAATTTCTGTTATGGAAATGTACCTTATAAAACTGGGTTTAAATGCTCCATGGCTGAAAAAGAACAAAGCTTGTATTAAATGGTCTTGGCATCTTTCTCACTTAAATATAAGTAATTTATAATTTAATTTAAATATATTTCAGTTTTTCAGGAATTTTTGTGTTTGGTTTCTTTGTTTTCAAAAGCAGCTATAAGTGAGAGCTACAGATTTAATTCTGGACATGAAAAATCTGCTGCAGGTTTGGGGGTTTTTTTGTCTTGGAATTAATAACATTTATGACACAACGAGTCCTCTAGATAATAGAAATTTAGGAAGATACTTGCAGGTTTTCTGCAGTTTCAAAGACACTGCTCATATCTGTCAGATTCCATTTGAGATGCTGTGGACAGACGAGCCTGCATTTGGTACCTGGCATTTGCATTACTTGGCTGAAGACAGTTTGATTTCTCTGTGCATTTATTTCTCTGTTCCTTGCTAAAGCTGTAGCTCAGAGCAGCCACTTTGAAACTTGTGAACGTACCTAAGTGGTTTGGGTTTGTTTTGTTTATACATAAAGATTAATTGAAATTCAGCATTGTATTAACTGTGACAATCTTTTAACTCTCAGATAACAAATGCTTCTGTTTTTTTGTGAAGCTGAAATCAGTTGTACATTGAGACTTATTTTGTATCTATAACAAAATGGTAATTGCATCAAAGCAATTCTGAGTCATGAGATAGGGAGTGGTGACATCTTAAAGATCATGTAGTAAATGACATGTAAAATAACACATGTTGGTGTTCTGTCAGCCCAGCATAAGGAGTAACTGACCCTATGGATCCTACAGGCTGGGTGCTTACTATAAGCATACCGAGGGAATGAAAATAAGTGGTCACTGATTCCTTCATGCTTTAATCACATTAGGAAAAATAGCATGATGAGTGAGATATGTCATTAATCAGATTTTTTAAAGGCAGGTTAAGCCTGTAAAGGTTGCTGGAGGCGTTGGAAGGGCACCGTGGGTCTGGGAAAGGAGCAGAATTGTGCAAGTACCACGTTCACACCCACCTGCTGGTGCACCTAGAAAGGCACTGATGGCTCAACCCAAGCTACCACAATGAGACTTCTGCACCTTACAGTGATTTCCCTCTGAGAAATATCTACTAATTTCAGGGAAAAAAAACCCTATTCTCATTTGGTGTTTACGAATTGCACTTTCAGAACTTGGCCTAGAGGGAGGGAGGAGTGCTTCAAAAATAAGATGTTTAAGTAAAAAAAGACTACCAAGCTTGCAGTCTTCCATGTTAGTGCATTTCTTCCTCTGAGTAAGTTATGCTCTAATAAAAATTAAAGAGCAAGTTGCATTTCGAAGATCAGGTCATCGTAATTCATTGACATTAGGCCACATAACTGAATAATGTCTTACTTCAGTGAAATACATCAAATGAGATCAACAATTATGACTCATAAACATGCCTCGCAGGCATAAAACAGCAGGGAATTAGCATGTGAGGCTGATAAATATGCATGTAAATAAGCTCCCAAAGGAATAACATGGGTTTGATTGATAGGTTTAGAATTGGAACATATGTAAACCCCTTTATTCCTCATTCTGGTGTAGCTAAGTAAAGATGCGTTTTACTTGTTAAAAGTTCCAATAACTTTGTAAATCTTAATGCCACATCTGCTTGTGTGTGTGCAGACGTGTGGGTGTCACTGGAGAGGCTGTGGCATCGTCTGCAGGGTGGGTGCCCTCACTGCACTGCTGCCTGGTGCACCCTGCAGCACACCTTTCTGGGGGTGCTGGCAAGAACCTTGGGCTGGGGCTGGGTTTGCTCAGAACTGACCCGTTTTGAGTTTGCTCCACAAGTAGGAAACAGAGCTGTGAGTGGATGTGCACGGGTGTCTTTATTGGTGTGAATGCATTCTGCACTGGAGGTAATTACTATTTATATTACAGAAAGCCCCACAAGTGCTACTACATTGAAGAGTCTGGCAGTTATTCCTTATAAACTTCCATTTTTGTTAGCATCTTGCAGCTTGAGCTCTTGTCTACAACTTCAAAATACCTGTCACAGCAGTGTCCTTATGCTGATCTACACAAGTATTTCTGCTGTGCAGAGATTTACATCCATATTGTTAGGAAAGGGTGTAACAGACTCTGTGTTTATAAAACATTAATACTCTGCCAAATGCAGACCACTTGGTTGCCACTGTCGTGTGGCCTGGTGTACATCTGCTTTATTGCCATTCCCTGCTATTAGGCAATAAAAACTTGTCCAACGGATGCACACTCACTGGTGTCGCAGCACTCTAATGCTGCTGAAGTGATCTTAGACCAGTGGCAGCAAGATGCAGCAACAGCTTCCAGTTGTGTGAAGAGTGGATTGGCTGCAGGTTTCAGTGATGGGCAGCTCGTAGCTGAGAGTCATTGGGAGAGGCTGGAGGTAGGGCTGGAATCAGATCATGGTCAGAGTCAAAAATCAGTTCTGTGATACCTGCCTCGTGCTTAGAGGGACCTTTCTGTGCAAATAAAGCTGGAGGAAAATTGCTTCTGTGTGTTTAGATTTATAGGATAGCCAGGAATCTGTTTTCTAGTTGAGATCAGTAAATTCAGGAGCTATTGCTTAGTTCTGAAAGCCATCCTTTTTTTTTTTTTTCTGCTTAAAAATAAATAAATAAACTTGTAGCACTTAGAGGCATCAGAGTCAAATCTCACGTGGGTTCTCATGAAGCAATTTATAGCTACCTTATATAATTTGTATAGAAATTTGAAGTTGATCCCTGCTCCAACGGCACAAACTGCTTATCCCAGAACGTAACAGGCTGAGACACCAAGGAAGGCAAGCCCTGTGTGCAGGCTAGAGAGGGGATTCTCAGTAACAGAGCTGAATAAGCAGATTGCAGCCAGCAACTCTGATGGACCATGTTTCTAGCTGCATAGCACTGTCCTTTTTTTCACAGAGGATGCATACATATCTCTTGAGACAACAGAAATAGAAAAGAAACCACTTTTTTTTTTCTTTTTTTTTTTTAAATTTTCTTTTTTTTCTCCTCCTAACAATGTGTCCTTCTTACAGTCAGGACCTTGACAGGCTGTCACTCAGTTTCCACTCCCCACAAGGAATGTCCTTGAATGGTCCAATAGAAGCCAGAAAATTGTTGCTGAGTTTTGTTGGGTATTTTTTTTCATTCACCTCTAGAATTTTCCACATTTTCTCCAACATGTGTGAAGCCACTGGGAAATATGGTTAAATGAGTTAAGCAGACATCACCCATCTGTGCATCTCAGGGAAAATAAAAACAGTGCTGTCCCTCCGAAAGCTTTCTTGGTACATAACCAAAATCAGAGCAACCACCAGGCTCCACACTGTAGGCAAGGCAGAGAGGGAGGAACGTGCTGGAGAAGCTGCTCCTGGCTCAGCCCAGCCTGCCTGGTGTGTGGTGGTCCCAGCACCTCAGAAACGCCAGGAGGGGGCTGGGTGGTGAGCAGACACTGCTGCACATCCTGCTGCCTCTGACACTCTGCACAACCTGGTGCCAGCCCTGGATCAGAACCACCTCCAGCCCAGGCTGGTCACTGCCTTTGTCCCGACAGCACGCTGGAATCCTGCCTAGAAGGCACCACGAGAACCCTGGTTTTGCTCCAGACCTGAGCCACCCTTTAATGTTGTTCACTGCTGCTCTCTCTGCTACTCCAGTGATTTGTAATTTGTATCTCTCAAGCGATTCCCACGTGGATTTCTCATGCACTGCAAAGTCAGATGCCTGACATTACTGTGTAAAGTTAAGTGCTTGGGGTTAATGAATGGCATTAAATTTTATGAGGTCATGTCCAGGAGATGTTAAAAGAAGCTTAAGGCAACTTTATCACTGATAGAAATTAACAGTTGGCACGAAAGAATGCTTGAGGGAGTTCAGTTCTAAGCAGGTGGAAAAAAAATACTAAAAAAAAGGTGGTATAAAAACTAAGATATAGAGTCATTGTGATTAATGTAAACATTTTTGTTAGGTAATTGGTTACGTGTTGCAGTAAAAGAAATGAGACCTCACAGTTTGAAAGGGATGAATATTATTGTATTTAGAAAGCAATTAATGTTTCTAGTCAAATCAAAAAAAATACCCCAACATCACATACAGTATTTATATTCTTTCAGTAAACATATAACCTTTGGGGCTATATTTATCAAATAGTCTCCACTTATTTACATTACTTTTTTCTTTGGGCAAAATGTGTTTTCCCTGGTGAGTGTTATTTAGCTGGATTAGCCTTTACTCCTGCTCACGTGCAGTGCTGGTGCTGCAGACCAAAGCAGGGAATTCTTGGTGCTTCAGTCAAGCAGGGTTTGTGTTTTGGGGTGACTGACGGGTGGCGTGAAAATTCTGCTTCAGGAAGAAAATGGCTACATTATGGATAGATCTGCTTTGCATAATGATGTGGGGAGCTATTCAGTAATTACACCAGTATTCACATGCAGTAATTTCATCTTTATTCACTGCCATTCCAACGAGGGGAAAGAGAAAACTTGCTCAGATGTACATCTCCTTCCGTGCTCTTTCTGACCCGCAGTCCCAGCACGCAGTGCTGTTTCAGACACTGCCTGTGCTCCAGTGACAGAGCCTGTCCTGAATTGCACTGCCATGGTAAGTGTGGAGTAAAGCCTCTGCTACCCCGTTGTGGAGAGGGGGAAATGACCCTGTGCTCCTTTCCCATCACTGGGTGTGTGCCACCTGGGTGCAGTGGTGGAGCCCAGCCTGCTGGGAGTGCAGAGCTGTAGAATGGAGCAGAGTTTGTGGATCAGAGCTTTCCTTCCCCTCTCTGGTTGGACAGACAAGTCCCCCTCCTGTCGTACAGCATCACCACGTCCTGCATTTGGCAGGGGGACTGCAAAGAAAAATATGTTGGGATTTGCAGTCCCTTGGGACTGTCCCATTTCCCTCTGGGTGCTCCGTGTTGTGCTGTGAGTTGCTCGTGTGCAATGCCTTTTCACATCTTCCTTAGGTGCTGCTTGGTCCAAAAATCCAAACTCAGATCCTCTTGCTGGTGGCATTTCCACCTTGCACCCAGGCTTCCTTTTTCTCACAGTGTCCTGCTGAGTTGCCTTACCTCTAGCCTCTGCTGCTGAGGGAACAGCTCTTGTGTTTTACCAGATAACTTTAAAACTCAGAGACTCAAGTGTTTTTTTGCAAAACCATTTGCGTACTAGGCTTGTTAAGGAATGAAAAAATATACTTCCTGTTGTGTTACAAATGATGGGTAAAGGAAGTAAAAAATCATACTTATTTCTGAGCTGCTGTGTTTGTAGTTGAATTATCCATTGCTTATCTCTCAGCTTTGGGGTGTTGTTGGTCAGTAATGCTATGTGTTGCATAGTTACTTTATTTAAAACACCTATTTTCAATAGAAAGGAGCAGGATCCTATTTCTAACTAACTGTTCTGCAGTTCATTGGTGTAAATCCAAAGCAGCCCCTCAGACCTGCAGGTCTGACTGCTTCCAGATGTACTAGAAGGAGCTGTGGGAGGAGGAGGAGGAGGCTGCAGCTGGAGGGAGCAGGAGATGAGCTGAGGTGACAGGGATGCTGTGTGTGCCCAAGTGCTTCTCCCTGGCCCTGGGCCTTTCAGTGATGTGGGACTTTTCTTCCTCTCTGCTATGTGACTACAGCTGTAGCATTTGAGGAAACCTTTGCCCAGGCTGGTACCTCTGTGACAACTTCTAACTGCAGGCTTGTCATCTGCTGCTGCTTCTCAAAGCCTTAGACTGCACTTCAGCTGCTGCTTCTTCCTCCAAGCCATGCCCCTGGTTCTCAGGGGTGGTGCCAGCCCCTCCACAGCTATGACAAGTAGCTCTCCTGCATTTTAGTTTCCTCAAGTGCCTGGATTCCCATGTTTTCCTTTGCAGCAGTGCTGCTGCTCTGGTTTCAGGCAGCACTTCTTTGCATGGACGTGCTGGACAGAGCAAGGTGGTGTGATTTTCAGTGCTCCTAAACGTATTTACACTCCCAGAAGAAGCTCCAGGACAGTTCTGCTTTCAGGAGAAGCCCTTAGCATCCATCAGTAGGGATATAAATCATCAGCCTGCTGTAGTGGCTCCCTTTGATCAGAAACAGCAGAGAAACACAGCTGAATTTTCCTGTTCTTGTTAACCTCTGCTCCTGGTTATCTTGAGGCCACCTCCAGAACTTCAGGAGGCAGAGCTGCCTGTCCCTGCCAGTGGCTTCCCCCCCAGGCTGGCCCTTCTCCTCATAAAGCTGTTATTCTCAGCTGAAGAGCAGCTAGCTTCTTGTTGAAAGGGCAATTCTATTTCAATAAAAGAGCACTTAATCCTTTCTCGTTTGTCTTTTACTATCATTTAATCTTGGCAAAACAACAGAATGTTAGAAAACTTCCACTCAATCTTTTTTGGCTCCGTTGTTTTGGGTTTTTTTTCTCCCTAGACTCAATGGAATATGCATTACTGCTTTTGAATATGAAAATCAGAATATACTTACATATGATTTATTATCCCAAACAGAAGGATTGCATCTATCTGTAAGGTAGAAATGTCGTTAAAAATAGGATGTAATTGAAGTAAATTAAAGGACAATAGTAGCCTTCAAACGTATAAAGAGATGGTATGTTTTTCTTATTGTCAGAGTAAATGGTCTCTGGAGACCACCTTTTTACAGTGCTTGTGCATGTCTGAGATGCAGCAAAGCTGCATGACCAGTGCTTTCTCAGGAGGATGCTGAGTCATTAACTCATGTTTATTGCCTCTTGCCATCTTTAGATTATTGCAATTTATAGCTCAAAGGCCTTTTAGGCTGTTTATAAGTTAAAATTAGCTAAATTCTTCTGGATGCAAATAAGTCACTCGGCATTTGTATATCATGGGATTTCAGTTCCCAGCACTGATGCCAGGTGACTCCTAAGATTTCTTTTTCTCTCTGTGCAAAGTTGAACTGTGCTGCTTGTCCCCAGTAACACTGCTTCACTTGACCCTCTTTCCAGTTTGTTAATTGTCTGTGCTCTTAAAGAATTGACTGAATTGTAGAGATCTTATTGTTTATTAGGTCTACAGTGCCTCTGCGAACTACATTAAAATCTTTGTTCTGGAGTATTTTGAGTCATATTTGATGGTGACCTAGGAACTGAAGTCATACCCAGTAAGCAGTCAGCCAGCTGAAGCAGCAGGTAGGGGCTGTTGGACTGAGCATCTGAGCAGCAGGGGACATAATTTACTGTGGACCAAAGACTAGAGGAACTATAACTGAAAGAAAAAGTTCAGAGAGTCTCATTTTACCTTATTTAATAATTTCTTTTTACCAACTTAATTAAGTCAGTCCAAGCATTACTGGACTAAATGCTTGTTGGCTTTGGTGGAAGTCTCATTTTGCTTCTGTAAACTAAAACTATATAGTGATGTGTGGTTCCCAGTGAATGGGGAGGTAAACTGCTTGTCCAGGGACATGTGTTTCCCCAAGTATTTAAATCAGTATTAGCATCTCAGTGAGCACAACAGAAAGGCCAAGTTAGAAAGAAATTATAGTAAAACACCTCTGGATGTAGATTAATTAAGATTTGAGTACCTTGCAATTATCTGAAAATTCTTTTCAAGAATTCCTATGAATTAGTTCAGTGGTATTAGAGTAAAATGTCTTAGTCTATATATATAGATATGTTTGAATTCTGCATATATGTGTATAACTCAGGCTATTTTGATAAATAGAGGCTTCATCAGGAAAAGAAATACTATAAATAAGTCTTTTGAATATACATATTCTTGAATTTATTTTAAATTGAGCTGTAAGGGGCTGAGTTACTTAAACACTGATGCTCCATTCTAATTTCAACATCAGTCATCTAGACTTTTGCATGTCTTTTCCCATCCACACTTTTCCCCCACATACATCTCACATGTGGAAAGTGCTGTGTTAATTTACACACTAAGCTAAGGCCAGGGTTTAGTGTGTTCAGATTTTTGAACACTTGGAAGTGGTTTCACTTAAAATGGAAACCCTCTTATTTTGATGTATCTTGATTTAAAGCAAAGTGCACAGACAAATTAATTTCAAACAGAATGCCTGGAGAACAGGCAGAGTTTGCTCCTCTCTGCCTGTAAATCTATGCAATTTTTAATGGAAAGATCATAGAAAAAAAACCCCAAACAACACTCTTAATGGTTTTTTTCTTGTATTAATATTGAAGGATAAGCAAATTAAATATTTCAGCCTCTGTAAGACTTTTTTATTTCCAATGGGCAAAGCCTCACCATTAACTATCTCCCTTTATTGCTAATTATCATCGTGTGTAATTTTTCATTTCCTTCATTGCAAAATAGAGAATTTTAGGGTGCAGTTGCTCAAACTGAAATGCTACCAGCAACTGTGTGTGAGGCAATGTGTGCGTTCCAAGCACGCGTGGTGCTGGCTGACTCCAAGCAGGAGCTATCAGGTGTGTCCTTAAAGGATTGCTCACCCAGCAGCTGCATCGTCCTCGCTGCGGGAAACTTGAGTGAAATCTGCTGCAACTTTCTGCTCGAACAATGCTTTTACAACTAGCAGAAGCGCCGTGCACTTCATTCCTTAGCTGAAGGCGTGATTCTGGGTTTCTGTGCCCTGCTCCGAGCTCGCTCCGTTTAATCTTTTTAAAGCTTGTTTGGTGTAAGTTGCACTGGAGGCCGCGGTGGCGGGTGCGGGGCGGGGGCCGGGCGGCAGCAGCGCGGAGGCTGCGGGCGGCTGCGGGCGGCTGCGGGCGGCTGCGGGAGGCTGCGGGAGGCTGCGGGAGGCTGCGGTGCAGCTGTGCGGGGGACCCGCCGCACCATCGCCGACTCGGCAGCGCCCTCTCTCGGCAAGATGCTGCAGCGCCCGAGCCCCCTCGCGGGATGCCCGGCAGCCTGGCCCGCCGCCCGCAGCCCGCCGCCCGCCGCTCCTTGCCCTCTGGCTGCCTGAGTCTAGTGTGGGCAGGAGAATCTCCGTGTGCACGGTGTTCTCTGCTCACCTCTTCTTTTTAAGCCTTTTTTCTCCTCCCACTGCCGGCCTGTTCGGTCAGCAGACCCAGCTCGCAAAGCTGCGGCCACCTCAAGTGTTTTTGTGTTTTGTTTACCGTGGAGATCCTCAAGACTTTGCAGGCTGCACAGTTGGTGCTGGAGAAACACGAAGTGTCTGCTCTTCTGCAAACCTCGCGAGTGTCGGGCCGCTCTCTCAGAACAGGAGAGGAGCCTGGAATCGCCCATGCTAAAATTAAGAATTTATAACTGTATGGAACAGATGTTTTCATAAACATTTGCTATAATTAATTTCAACTAGGGGATTGAAGGAACAAAGCAGTTTTTCCCTCTTCAAAACTTTATTGCCTTTTCCCCACACAGTGAACTCAGAAATCTTTGCTTTAATATTGTTAATTAAACAAATTTACTCTTCTGTTTGGTTTTCATAGTGCAAAAAAAGAAATAAATGTTAATTTGAACACAACAGTGGCCTTTGGAACAATGGACAAACCCAGTGGATTTCAGCCGTGGCACATAAGGGGCTAAGGCAGTGGGTGCTCACTTTGGAGACCACAGCTCTGGGGTGCCCCCTGTCAGATCCCCTGTTGGGATAAATGTTCTCCAGACCATTTGCTGAATACCTGTGGAGGAAGCACTATGGAGGAATTTTATGTTTGAGGAGTTGTGAACCTTGGTGTTAGGAAAAGCAAAGGAGTCTCGTGGCATTATATATAGTTTTAATGCATAGTAAAATGCTTATTGTGTGTTGATTACCCCTTTATACTCACAATAAAGGTCTGCAATCTGTTAAGCAATTTTTTTTTTTGTTTGCATTATATGAGGAACACATTTTGACTAAAATTATTCTTTCGTATTTGCACTGTCACTATTATTGTTTGGAATATGTTTATAGTTCGGGGCCAGAATTTTGGTGTTGTCATGAAAAAGAAAATAATATCCGTGCATTATTGTTCTGATTTTATTAGTTCATGTATATCGTATAAATATAATTTGAAGGGGAAAAAATGTTGTAGGCTTTAAAAAAAGCACAGCTTAATTGTTTTACACCTGAAAGAAGTAGTGCAGCTGCAAGGATTTTTTTTTTTTTTTTGAGCAAACTAGGATTCCTGACTGATCTGTCATCTATAAAGTGTGCAAAGAAAAATAGGTAGCTGTCATTAAAATTACATTTCAGCTTTCAATAACCATTTAATGAGTAGCGTAATTATATAAGTGTGGTACCTCAAGTACTTCACTCAATAATTAAAAATAATCTCATCTTTAAAGTGAAAGCGCTGTAATTATTATTTGACTTAACCAAGACCACTGTTATGATCTCCAGTGGCACCTCAGATTGTTCAGAGTGCTTTTGAAAGTATAAATTAAAATTGGATAAATCATTACATTATTAAGCTTTAAATAAGCTGAAAATTAATATAGCATGGAATGTGGAAGTCATGTTATAAGAATTGACAACCTTGGACTGCAATCATATGTTTGTGATAAAGTTTTCCTTGTCTCTAATCATAAAACACTGCGTTAATGATCAAGTGTTTTATATCAACGTGAACCAGGATTTTCATACCTGTTAGATACATTTTGTGGTTTTAACATCAATTTAACCTCTGATTAGAATACAAGAAGATGTTGTGGAGAGTGCAGACTTTCAGCAGAGAGATCAGTTTCCATTCTGACACTTGCAGGCAGGGGAATGCCCAGTCTGATTGCATAGGTGGGATCCCTTTATCAGGAGATCATGAACTGCCAACCACCAGACTGATTCAGAGCAGGCACGACCCTGGTAAGTCAGCTGCAGCGTGGAAATGTGTGTGCCCACACGCAGACCTGCGTGCACATGTGTGTGCACAGACACAGAAATAGCTATACATGGAAAGATGTTCCTTAGCGTCAAAAAATACTTTAAAAAAATTATATATATATATATATCTAAATTACTTTTCAAAGGAGTGTATCCACCCAGCAAGGGGATGTCAGCTCCAGCTTCTTCTCTTTGTAGATTTGCAGTTGGCTATGCTGCTCTCCCACTCCTTCTCCGTAAGAAGCCCTGTGCTGAATTTGCATCTCTCAGAAGATGGCTGTTTTCAGCAAGGTAATGGAGGAGATGAGTGAGAAATGTCTGATCTGTGTTGTTTTTACCTGCTTTTTACTCTCCTTGAGCACGTGCTTAAGCTCAGAGTGCTCACGGTGCTGACCCGTGACCATGGCTCTGGCCCTGGGGCTCCTAAATCCTGTCCAGTTCCTCCTTCTTGCCTCAGGTGGAAACTGCACCTTGGAAAAGCTCTTCTCTGAGAAGGAATTGTGCTGTCAGTATAGTAGCTGTTAAAAAATAGAAACACAGACATAGTGTGTGCACCTAAATTAGGTGTCTCCTTGTTACAATTTCCACACGTGGCTTTCAGATTCTCTCATTCATCTGTTTTATGCCATGTCTGTAATGTCAACCATGTTTCTGCAAGAAAACTCTGCAGATGACTAACCTCTGGGTGAATCAAGTACCCTAGTAAGTGTAAAAAGTACACATCCTTCTCTGTGCATCCCCAAAACCTAAAGAAGCCAGCTTTGAAATGTTCCTTTTGGGCTGGTTAGAAGAAAATCACCAGTTTCAAATCATGATTCTCTTGAAACTGCCTCCAGCTGTGCCCAGTTACCAGGGCCTGGTGCCCTTGAGCCCTTGGGCACCAGTCTTTAGTAAAACAGGCAGTGGAACTGAATCATTTCTTGGGAAAAAGTGGTCCTTCCCAGGATGAGGAGTTTCTCCAGCTAAAACGGCAGCACGAAAGACAGTCAGATGAATTTTTGAATTGCCTGTGTGGTCATGCAGAGGGTAGTGGTCACTGGTGTCCAGATGGAGAGCAGTGACAAGTGGTGTCCTCAGGGGTCCATAATTTTCGTTTTCAATCTGACTAGCATAAATAAAATGAAACAAAGTGAATAAATTACAAATAAATACTTGTCTTAGTATAAATAAAGTGCAACAATGCGTTGAGGACCCCCCAGCTCCTCTGATGTGCTGTGTCCCTGTAAGAAATAGCCCTGTATCACTGCACCGAGCCACGTGGCTTGAGAAGAGACTGATCACAGCTCAGTCATTGCTCTGAGTGCTCAGCATCAGATGTGGAGCTGGCTAATAGAGGAAAAAGCATATTACTTAAAATTGTCCCAGTATGGGAGACTGTTTTCAAGATACAGGGAGAACAGGAACAGATGGTTATTAATAACGGGAGGGTCAGCTCCTGGATGAAATATCTGGTGGTGTTAATTTAGTTAAATTTAGTAAACAAAAAGCAGATTGATTAAGTAGGATTTCCATTTTCAAAATAAATCGAGAGAGCTAATTAGTGAAATCAACTGGACTGAGCAACTTTACAATAAATGTAGTAGAGGTTTGGGATTTATTTTAGACAAAGGTGCAAAAGCTAATAAAGAAACCACATTCTGAATTAGATGAGAAAAAACAGTTGGAAGGAAAGTTCTATGCCAAAATGAATTAAGCATTTTTTTAAGGAATGTCTAGAGTTAACAAAGATCCTGAAAAAAGAAGAAAAACAGCTTAATCTGCAAAATAGTCTACCTCCTGGATATCAGAATGTGTGGGGTTATAGTGGCAATTAGCAAAAGTTGAGGTGAATTAGAGCATAGGAAGATAATTTAAGTGAACAAGAAGATATTACTTGACTGTGCATAGAAGCTTTCTCGGGAAGAAAACATTGTGCAGTGCAAATGCACAGAGTATTACATGTAATTACATGTAATCCAGGTGTCCTCTGAACCAATAAAGTTGTAATTTTTGGTAAAAAATGGGGTTTAGGCAAAGGCCTGAATATAAATAAATGAAATGAAGGGGAGTGTTGGGTAAATATTAAAAATTAGCACATCCAGTAAAAGACTAAAACATGATTTGCAGCATAAATGCCTGTCAGATACTGAGTAATCTGCAGGGAAGTTTCTTATCCCAGTTCATGGCTAATAGTGAATATGTGCAGAAGGGACAATGTACCTGTATTGAGATTAAGGGGGAGAGAGGTGGTAGCAAAGCATCTGTGTAGGTTGGCTATTACCTGTCAGGATTTTAGAAGAGGTTTTAAGGAAGAAGGAGGAGGGAAAAGAAAAAGTAATGGCATGACTTTAGTATGGCTTGTTGTTAAATGGGAGATGTCCTCTGTGAGGAAAAGGAACAGCACAGAACAGTGTGAAATACAGTGTGCTACAAGCAAGAATTTTCACTCTAACCTGCAAACTTCTTGCAATTGAAACACGTAGAGCAGTGGTTAAGGATGGCTGTGAGGTGCTGTGGTGACTGTGGACTGCATGGAGCAAGGGTTTTGGGATAGAGGAACCAAAAGACCCCAGTGATCCAGCCCCTAGTGTGCTGGCTGCAGCCCCTTGTGTGTGAGCAGGACTGGGTTAATCCAAATGGGAACAGGAGCCTCATTCAGTAACAGGTCCAGAGAGCTCGGCTGCAGTGAGCAGAGGACACAAAGATGTGCAATTCCATCAATAAATGAATTAACAGACAGGGACATAGAATTATCCAGCTGAATGACAGGTTGATGGAGAATAAATAGTATAAACCAGGGCATGAATAAATTTGCTTTGTTGAAAAGCAGATGATTCTTTCTGGCTCTTAACAACGCTCCAGTAATAGTCGTGTTGCAGAGAGGAAGAGCTTTCCTGGTAATCCCTGGTTCCTATGCACGCCCTGCTCTGGCATAAACAGCACAGGATGCAGGGCAAGATGGTTTGCAGATCTTACTTTGATAGTTTCAGAGCAGCTTTGAACTTCTGCTATGACAAAAAATACCTGGTACCATGCAGTCAGCCCCAAGTTTGTCACAAAACAGGTGAACTTTTCCAGTCTTAATAATAAAATCAACTCATCTATTTATATGGCATATCTCTGTAACACTGTACTAGTAAACTTGTGTTTGATTAGTGGAGAAAGGCCTCCATCAAAACTTGAAGTGGATTTAAATCTCAGATTTTCAGAACACTCAGGCTGCAAATTGAACATGTTGCCGAGTTGTCTCTTGCCAGCTGTAAGAATTTGAAGATGTAAAGTTGAGACTTGTCTGTGTAAGTTTTGTTGTAAACTAAAATTAGCACATAAAATAAATGGTAATTTTCATAAATATTGTGTTGTTTATTGAAATATTGTGTTTTTATTGAAATAAAGGCATTTTCTTTTATTTTTGTACTAGGAGGATCAAATGAAAATGGAAGCACACACCACACCTCAGATTCTGATGGAACATTTATTTCTTACAGGTTGGTAATTTCTTATGTTTACTTTCTAATTTAAAAAAAAACTGAATATAATAAGCAGCATAATCTATTTAAAGCAAAAAAAAAAACCAGGTTCATATATTTTGATACTATTGTACAACCTAAACTGCAACATTAAGCAGACTAAAGGATATGAAGAATTTAATTAAGGAATTATCTGAAAAGTTATTTTCGGATTATTTTTTTGAGAAAGTTGTTCAAGATGCTTAACTGATGAAAGTGCAGGATGTTTCAATGCCTGAATATTTGTAAAGGTTTGGCTGTCATTTCTTTTATCTCAAAAATATGCAATGAAGTAGAAATTGTCACCTGAACTCACAGCAGCTGAACTGCAATGCTAGTCAGAGATGTGATGCTGAGGAACTTTTTGCAGCAGTTTTTGCTAGAGAGGCTTACAGCACAACTCTGACTGTGAGTAGTTGTCAGGCTAGCACCATTATTAAATAGTAATACAGTGGTTGAGGTGCAAAAGGAGCATCTTCTGCTCAGTGACAAGAAAATTCCATCATATAATGAGACTTGCTGTACATTTGCTGTTTGGGTTGAATACTGTGTTGATATTTCTGGGCTAAATGTTAAGTAAAAATGAGCAGCTAATGCCTTACAAAAGATGAAAAGTAAATCTTAACCTACCTTGAAAGGTAACGATGGTAAATGATTGTTATTTCTGTAAGGAGTCATTAGAGATTTAGCTTTATTTCGGCTACTATCAATAAATGCTGTTTCAGTAAGTAATTTGGTAAAACTGATTATACTCTTGTTTACCTAAAGCATTTCAGTCTATTGTATTTAAAAAAAAAAGACTGAGGTGTGAATTTTTGCCCTAAAAGAGGCAAAAGTCTCTTTGGATCGTGGCAGATGCCATGCTAGCAGAAGGCTGATACATGCAGAATTCTAGTGGAAGTTTTTGTGGATCAAAAGCTGCTTGGGTGAATTTGAATGTAAATATGTTTTGCTGTTCAAGTGCTCTTAGGAACATACAGGTTTTCCCACAGTATGGGGAGGCAGGAGGGTGTTACTGGGTTCTATTTTAAAGGACAGTTTTACACTGTCAGTTACAGACTGTGTTTGTGTTAATAAGGGATATCAGATCATTGTCCTGTGATATATTTATGATGCTCCAGAACTATTTGTATGTTTTATTTTTAATACCATGATGTCACCTTAGAGTTTGTTACTCTTGCTTGTGCTGATCATGACACAGATTTAATGCTGCTTGTGTCCAGACAGGGAGTGTTTCCCTTTAGGTCACCAAGCTGTAAGTGATGTAAGTGAAAAGCACACGTGACTGGCACTTGTCTAAACATTCTGGGGGTTTGTGTCCTGTCAGGTCACAGGGAATTTTAGAAGCACTATTAGAAACATTTAAACAGAGATTTAGACATATAGTAAATTTCATCTTTAAAGCACAAGAAACTTGAGGAAAATATTTGAGCCCCTCTCTACTGTATTGTTTTACTGTTACTGGTAAAGCCTTCTCTGGATTTGTATATTGTCACCAAAACTTCACCAAAAGAAAAGAAAAACGGGTGTGGGTCTCTGGTTTCAGTATCTGCAATGCAGTGCCATGGAAGGTAGAAATACTGTCTTTCTGCTGCCTTCCCAAGGGCAGCTGACCTTCTCCTCGCCAAAGAGGTGAACCCCTTGCCAGCACATATGACTACAGACTATTACATTAATCTGTTTAGCCTCAGTACCAGCTGCTTGCATGTTTTTAATTATCTTATTAGATGGTATAACAGTGACCTATGAAATAAAATGAAGGTGAGTATTTTTTAACTTTATTTTACAGGCTATTTTTCTAAATATATTTTAATGACCTAATTATGACTTTTAGGGAGAGCCATTGATGCAGACATTCAATTTGGCTGATAGAATCTAACATCTCAAGGACACTTATTTTCTTCCAAGGTGGATTCATACATTAATACTGCTTCTAATAAATATATAGCCTAAAAAAAGCTCACTTTCCATACTTGTATTGTTAACTTGATGATTCAGAGGTGCATGGATCATTTCTTAACACATCTCTGCACTTTCATAGAAGTGTAATTTCTACCCCAAGATCAAGTTCTTGCCCATGTGGTTTCAGTTCTATGAGTGCTGATCTCAAAGTAGTGGGTTACACAGACAATGTACATTCCTCCTCCTGCTGCTATTTCAAACAGGCAGAAGATCTGGTGTAAGAGAGACTTTCATATTGAGTTTTCTTCCCCTGCCTTTGTAGACTGCTTCCCAGCTGTTTTCTCTCTTGCTGCTGAAGGCAGAGTTGCTGCTGGCTGAGGCATGGCTCTAGTGTGCCAGCTCACTGTACTGAGTGTGCAGGAGGAGGCATCAAGGGGCACAAGCTGTTCCCCCCCATTTCTACCCCCTTCCTAACCTGGGCAGTGAAACTCTTTGATTCCTCTGACCTGTGCCTATTCTGGCCAGCTGAGCCAGCACCAGCTACATTGCTCTGTTCTGTTAAATGCAGAATGGAGATGTAGGCAGGTTTCATTCCTCCACGTGTAGAAAACTCTTGTCCTTATGTGTTAGGAAGCAGCCCTTTTCCATCTGCACAAGCCTACTTAGCCTTGTTCCTACACAGCTGATGTTTATAGTTTTCTTTTTTAATCCATCCCTGTGTAATTATGACCTGTTTTCCCTAACTCTGTCCTCTGTATGTCCACATGTAGCCAAAGCCTGGAAAAAACAGTTTGTTTCTACTGGGCTTTCCATATTATTATTTTTTTTTTAAGTGAAAAGTTTCTTTTTTTGTAAGCACCATTAGTCTGTTAGTAAACTTGATAGAAGAGTAAGGAACCTAACAGCATTGCTCTTGTGATTTTCAGTTTGGTCCCCAAACTTTCTCCAGTTCTTCCTTCTAGCACAAAAGCTGGCAATAGTGAGTGTGAAATGCTGGTTCAAACCTCTGAAGGTCAGTGGGTCTGAGTAATGTGCTGAATTTCATCATTGCCATTCATTTCAAACTTAGACCTCACCCTGTCTTTGCAGGATGGTGACTAGCCCTGAGGTGAATGAGGTTGTATTTTTCCTGATGCAAAGTAACTTTTTTTAGATCTAAATCTTGCTGGCATTAGCTTCTAGTCCATGAGATGTGCAATGACACAAAAGCAAGAACATCTGCCACGGAGCTGGGAGTGAGTTGTTGGCTGAGTTCAGCAGCAAGAGAACCTGGAAAGGATCTGTTCTTTGCTGAGCACTGCCTCAGTGCTCCCACCAGCTCCATGGGATTTTAAATGGAAGAGTTGTGTACTACACAGCTTTAACAGAACTGCTGAAGGTTAAAGCAGATCTCTTTTCCTACACGCTGCTCGAAATACAGCTGATGAGTGATTTTGGTTTAGCTAAATAAAAAGCAACACAACAAGCCAACAAAACACGACTAATGCGAGACATCGGGTTGGAGGAGTTACAGATTTTAGTCCAAAGAAGCTCAAAGAAAAAAGATCCCTCAAAATAATGTACAACTGAAATATAGCTAAAGAGCAAAGACTTGTTTTTAGTGAGACTACATGGTTTTTAATGATGATGATAAAACTTAGGCTGTTCAAGAGACTGAAGCTGTATCGTAGAATCACTCATTTTCTTATGTCTTCACATGCAAAATGGGCGGATTTGCAAAGTTAAGATGGAATTAACAATGTGAAATAGAATTTTGCATTTGTCACCTTGCACGTCACAAAATCTTCCAAGTTTTGAAACTGGGTGCATATTTTTAAATATTGTCATGAGGATGCCAGTTCTAGATCTGCTCTAGCTGGTTAGGTGTGAGTAAGCACAAGCATTGACATTTTGAGGCATATTCCCAGAAAAAAAAAAGTATCTCCCTTCTCCCTACAACATAAATTTTTTTTACATATCGAGAAGGAACACAAAACAACAGAAGATAACTGCACTGAGGCTGAGAGAATTCTGAAAAACATGTTTAAATCTGTCTTACAGTCTCACAATTTGGAGAAATCACAGTCATGTTTTACATATTTAAATAATTGTCTTCACTATGGAAGGCTACATGACTACAGAAAATTCATTTTGCTGAAACTGTAATGCTGAAACTGAACATGCAAAATATATAAAAAGAGAAAAAAAAGTCTTCTCTGTATTTTTCTCTGACTCATAGCCAGTATAAGTTTAAACATTTTTGAAAAACAAAATCATTTTTAAACCTAAAATGTCTTTTAAAACTATTTTCCTTACTTCCTACTTACAACTGTACTCTATCAGGACAGGGGGATGACCATGAGCCAACAATGTGCCCTTGTGGCCAAGAAGGCCAATGGCATCCTGGGATGCATTAGGA
>JAOEGS010004051.1:0-24133 GCA_025447755.1 Corythornis vintsioides
GCCCCAGCTCCTCCCAACCCCCCAGCCCCGGCTGCCTCCGGGGAGCAAGGGGCAACCCCCGGGCCACCACACGTACAATGGGCGAAAAGGAAAAGGAGGCAAGTCGCCAAGGTGGTGAAAATGCTGCCCAGTGGCACACTCGGCAACTCCGAGGCACAGAAAGAAGCCTTGATTTTAAACGGGAAAGGGTGTGCGATGCTGCGCTGGCAGCTACAGAGTTGCCAGATTATTTTGACAACCAGGAAAACGATTTCTGGCTGTGCTATAAGCTGCTCGGAATTGACAAAATACGGGTGCTGCTTCAATCTTTAACGTTTCAAAGTAAAATGAAATAATACCTGTACTCAAAGGATAAGACCATATAGGGTAGAAAATAAGCGTGGCTATTACCTGTTTTAATTGCATATTTCAGAGTTGTTCTGCAGTTCAATAAAATTTCTTCCAAGGTCTGTGGCTGGTCTGCCAGTTCCCAGTTATACTCCTGGAGCAGCTCATTTGGGTAATGGAAATCAATAACTTTTGTTGATCTATCAAAACTTTTTGCCACATACTGAAGTAAAATGTCCACAACGTCTTGTAGGAAAGACATAGTTGTTATTTCTCCATTGCATGCTGGCAGAAGATCTGGGAATGGAGGAATAAAAAGTTAAGTTCGTTTTATGACCACAGGCACAGATTTGGTATAAAAACTTCTACCCTTTATGTTTAAGAAAACTTTTCACTGCATTCAATACAAATAAGGCTTTAGGCTTTCTTTTCATTTAATAAGCAATTTGGTAAGACTATTTTAAGGAAATATTCTGAGATATAGTAGTTAGATTTTAAATATCCTCTCTAGAATAGCAAATTTTGCTCACAGTAAATTTCAGACCGATTTTTAAGACAATGAGTGGAGAAACAAGAAAAAAGGAAAAAAGAAAACAAGAAAAAAAAAAGAAAAAAAAAGAAAAAAATTCAAAACCTACAAGAATCTCTCTAAAAACTGCCATTTGCTTTGCAATAAATTACGTTATTTGTGATTTTTCAATGCCAGTTAACTTGTTGATAATTTAATGCCTTTTTCTGAGACGACGCTGCACGGTCTCTCAGTGCACACACTGACGTCTTTTGTTTACTAAGTGCGATGGCTCAGGCAGAGTCGAGCTGTAGCAGACCCCCGTAATTTGGGGTAACCAGGGAGCAGTCAGGTAGGTAGCAGCACAGGCGTCTGCAGCAGCTCGCCCACGACGGGACCAGGAGGGCTGAGCTCGTCCCGCTCTGCTGTGCAAACGGGAGCGTTTGTGGCCAGCGTATCTCCGAGAGAAGCTGGGATCTATTTAAGTAGCCTCCAAGGTCAGAAAAAAAATGAAGTGTAAAAATACCTCGAATTAAAATAAATCAGTTACAGAGCGCTCGTTCTTCCTCCTCTCCACAAACCTTAATTACATCGCAGGTTCTTCAACGAGAAGGTCGTTGCTGTCAGTTCTCCTTAGAAAGAGCAACCTGCAGGCTCCAGCACGCCGGGATTTGATTGCTTTTTTTGAAAAAAAGTGATCTATTGGGGGACATTTTTTGTTTCTTTTTGTTTTGTTGATGGGGTTTTTGTTTGTGTTTGTTGCTGGATTTTAATTCTGGTCAGGTTTGAGAAATGCCCGGCGCCCACAGGTGCGCAGGAGCGGGCTCAGGGCTCAGGGTGCGGTGCTACCCGCAGCCGCTGCCGCCGCCACGCACCGTCGGGCCCCCGGCCCCTCCGCATCGCAGGCGGAGGCAATTTACTAAACGAAATGCTGTTTGTTGTTTTTTTGTTGTTGTTGTCGTTTGTTTTAGCGTGGCCTGGGAGGGTCGTTACCTGTTGAGTGCAGAAAGGCGTAATTCACCTCCGCTTTTTGGCAGCCGCAGGGTTTTTTGTCGCAAGTACAGGCCGGTCGCGGCTCCGCTGCCCCCGGCGCTGCTCTGGCGCCGGTTTCCATGGGCTTCTCGGCATCTCCGTAGAGCAGGGCTTGATAGTGACACGGACACACGGCCTCAGCACCGCGGCATCAGACCCCTTCCACCCGCCTCCCCGGCCCGGGGCAGGGCAGGGCCCGCGGCCGCCACCAGCGCTCCGCGGGCGCGCAGCCTCCGCCGCGGGCTGCCCTTACCGCAGAGTTTGTTTCCGATCCCTCCCGTGAACTTCTGGGCAACCTGGCACCAGGCTCTGGCTGCAAGAGAAAATGAAGGGGAGGATCCATGGGGACAGGCACCGACCGGGGGCGACTCGTCCGACACCCGGCACTGTTCCCCAAGAACCCCCTGCCCAGCCGATCCGCGCCGCGCCGGACCGGGCTAGAGCCGCCGTCGGTCCCCGCCGCCCCCGCCGCTCCGTCCCGCCGGCTGAACTGCCACAAAAACGGGTCTCCGGCGATCGGGCAGCGCTGCCGAGGCGGCTCCACGGCTCCGTCGGGCCGGTTCCGCTCGGCTGCTCGGCGTCCCCCCTACCTGTGCCGGGGCTCTCGGCGGCCGCGGAGCCCTCCTCGGTCCCGAAGGGCCAGAAGCCGGAGCCGGGGCTTGCCATGGCAGAGGCGAACCGGCGGGGCGGGAGAGGAGCGGCGAGCTGCAGCCCAGGCGGCCTGAGCGAGTGTGCGTGAGTGTGAGTGTGCGGGTGTGTAAGTGAGCGCGTCTGCGCCAGACGGCGGCAGGCGAAGGGGCGGGGGCGCCCCGGGCACGCGTGGGTGGGAGCGTCTCCCGTGGGCGCCCCCGGGGTGCGCTTCGCAGAGATGTCACCGTCGTTCCCCGCAGGCGCCGCGCCACCGGCCGCTGCCCCTTGACTGGGACGGGGCGGGTGCTTCGCGGGGGCCGGGGGTGGTGCCTCGCCGAGGCGGGCAGCGGCTGTGGCCGTGAAGGGTCTCCCGCACCCTCTACCGAACGGGGGAACGGGGGGGACGTTCGGACAAACGCGGGCCTTGGCTAGCGGCAGACTGCGTTGGGCTGGCGGCTGGCTCGGGGGATGAAGGCGAGCAAGGTGCCTTGTGCCGTCTCTAGCGCACCGACGGTCCCGCAACCTCTGCAGGCGGGACGAGAGTCAGAGGCCGAGCTCCTCCGCCCAGCCGAGCGCTGAGTGGAGGGAAGGGGTGATTTTCCGAGCCTTGGCGGTTCACCCCGGTGCCCCGAGGGGAGGACAGGGACACTGGTCCCCGACGCTATGGGGAAGCGTCTCCAATCCTGTGAGCTGCAAAGCGCCGAGAAATCCACCCCCCTGCCCCTCACCCCCTGCACCAGAGCACCCCGGGGCTGCGAGCAGGGGACTCCCAGGAGGCGGTGCCGAGGCCGTGACAGCCCCCACCGAAGGCGGCGAGCAGCGGTGGAGCCCCGTAGCGGACAAGGGACAGCCCTCCCGACCCCCCGCCGCCCCTTCGGCCCAGCCCTGCCCACAGCGACTGGCGATGCTCCGTCGGGTCGGGCCGCCCCGGAAAATCCGCTGCTGGGGGGAGCCCAAGCGGGGCGGGAGCGGCTCCCGCTTCTCTCTCCTGCTCCTGCGCTGGGCAGGGTGGTACCGGCTGCTCTCCCGCGGTAGTGGCAGGAGGAGACCTGCGCCTGGGGGTTGCCGCCGCTTCCTGCCCCGGCATCTCTGTTGGCGTCCCCGAACCTCTCCCGGGATCTCCCCGCAACCCTCCCAGGGATGGGGAACCCGGGGGAGCCGTCCTCCCGGCAGCGGGAGACTCGGCAGCGAGTCTAGAAGAGGAGGAAAACCATGGCTCCCTTTCCCTCTTCGACGTCGTTTCTGAAGGTGATCCAAACCTTCCCTTTCCACCCAGACCTCCGCAGTAGCAAGCAGCCCTTCCTTGCCGTAGCTGCCTCTCCACACATAGAGGAAGGATTTCAAGCCCTAACGCTAGGAGAGAAGCAGGTGAGACCGTGCCAGGCCAGGATTTGACCCTGCCGAGAGCACTGGTCACAAAAGTGCCCCCTGCTCCTCGAAGCCAGGTACCCAGGCTGTGGTCAGCTAAGCACATCTCTGCTTTTTCTGTGCACCCACACGGGTACTAGGACTGTCCTCTCCTGAAATCTCATGGAAATGTGTTGACGTTGTAAAACACTGTCCTGTTGGGAAAGTAAAATATAAACCATCCTCTGGGCCTCCCTTCGTGTGAAATTAGAGGTCTGTTTCAGTTCATGGGTCACATCAGCCATAAGGAAACTTGGATGGTAATGCTGGCTTCCCATGGAGAGAGGCTGCTGTGAGCTCCTTCCCCACCTTGCTTCTGTCCCTGTCCACGGTGTTGGATTAGTTCTGGGTGTAACACAGACCCAGCCACACAGATCACTGCCTTGTGCAGTTTTATTTACTTTGCGTTTCAGTAATACATGAGAAAGCGACTTTAAAACAGGTTTCAGAATTTAAACAATGTATTGCAAATTTTGCATGACAGCACATTTTAATGCAGTGCCTTACAGCTAGGTACAGATCAGGAAGCAGTGGTTACCTGTCTCTGGGGAAAGGGCCAAGCGTGTCCAGGAACAACCCCCCCCCAACCCCTGCGGCTCACTGCTGCTACCAATCGTCGTACTGAGAAGAGCTAAAGAGAGGGAGGAAGATCAGGCATCGTGAAATTTGCCTTTTCTTGCTTTGCAGCTGGGAACGTGCAATCATTAATCCTGAAAGGAAGCACAGCAATTATCTGTGTGGTTTCTGTGAAATAAGGTCTTCTGAATACAGAATCAGGGGAAAATTTGAACACAGTAGCCATTGCTTTTATTTCCACTTAATTTCTAGTGGAACTGATTAAGAATGATCATTACATTTAGGCAGCAATGAACCAGAGAGTGTATTTCTATTCCTTTCTTGGCACCCCAGAGATTAAGATTCCTCAAAAACTAATGCAAAAGAGAACAAAGCAAACATGATTTAAAAGTTCATCACTTAGCCACAAAGCTCACAGGCAAAGGAGAGGGCTGGATATACTTCCCATAAATGGACATCTCCAACATAAAGATTAAACACACAATATTGACCTTTAAAACTAGCAACTAGCTTTACAGTAAAGTCATGAAATAAATTGCCATAGTCTGCTATCCAATTAATCATTTATGTTTGTTTTCATTAGAGTGACACCTGCCATTAACAGTTCATCCCAAAATTTAGGCTTTGTAAAACCTAAAATGTGCAGAAATTCCCCTATGGTGTTCTTGCCTTTTTTTTTTTTTTTCCTTTCTCCTGTAAAACAATTTATTAGGAACAATAACTAATGTTTTTTGAAGGTGTATATGGGAATTTGAAAGCTTAACTGAGGAGCTATAAACTAAATTATCTACTTTAATTGGATGAGACTGATGAAATGCAAAAAAAAAAAAAAAAAGGAAAGAAATATACATAGAGGAAAGTAAACTAGATTTAAGCTGCTTAATGTCTAATAGTTTTAAGATGTAGCAGTGGTATCTGAAGCAAAGCTGGGTTTTATATGAAGTTTTTTTTTTCAAGTGTATGATACGTGACTGACAGTGTCCCTTTGCAACGGTGTGGGGCTGTAAACCACAGTAATTCATACCCACATGAACACACACGTTGTAAACTTGAAACATTGGAGATTAAATTAAAAAAAAAAAAAAAAAAAAAAAAAGAAGCACATGGTATAAAATGATAAAAAAAGATTATGCTAATAAAAGCCAAATGGCAGCAGGAACAGCAACAGCAGCTAGAACTGCTGGATAAGGCGCCGGCGCTGTGAGGTCTTCCGCAGCAGTCGTCTGTAGTCATAGGGATTATCTTCGGTTTTACTCTCTTCCAGGGGTCTTTCTGCAATCCTCGACCTAAGGATTAAGCATGGAAGTGTTTTATAAATAAGAGTCAAAACATTTACCTTGGCAAACGCTCCTAATCGACTGCTTAACCTCCACCCTCGGGGGAAAAACAAAATAAAAGGAAAAAGGAAAAAATAAAATGTATCAACTGCCTTTGCTAGGCCTCTTCCTGTGCTGCATAAAGCAGCCACCTCGGAACAAACACATTATATACTAAAAGCAGATGAACACTGAAGAACAACGTGTTCTTCCACGAAGGGGAAATAATAGAAGGACATAAAAACGCTGAGAACACGGGAGTACTTTGCAGTAGCGTTTGCCCGATGGTTACTGAACCAGATTTTCAGTTGGTAAATTTGTTTGCTCTGTTTCTAACCTGCCTGCAGAGCTCATTTTTAAGTGTCCATCTCATTATTTTTTTTATTTTATATTTTTCTTTCAGGTGGCAAGATGCATTTTGGAAGCCACGTCTGACAGGCTGGACTAGTGACCTGACACCAGGTGTTACCATGGAGCAAGAGTAAAAATAAATCTCAGTAATTTTAAAAGTATATTACTCTGAAATAATGACAAAAGTCTGTAGTGTTCTACACTAAAGATGTCCCCCACCTCTGGTCCTACACCAGCATCAAAGGTAAGCTGGCAGATAAAAAAACACTCAATGCTTCACTTCTGTATAGTCATTTGGCTGTCTAGTTTTCAGAACCAGGTGACCCCATCTGAGAGATACTGAAGAGCAGAAATGTTTATTAATTGCATTCATCAGTCCTCAAAGTTAACAGTGTAAATTTTAAATGTACACAGTTGTTTGGGTTTTTTTTTCTTCACTGTGGCTACTTAGGAAGCAATCAGAGCAACACACACACACAAAGTAATAAATTCTTTTTAGTAAGCTCAGCAAAATTATCATTTATCTGAAGTAGACCTCAGGGTGGCAGATTTGGTGTAATTAACCTCCCCAGAAATGCAACATTTTCCAGAGGATGCAAACTATGCAATAATTCCCTGATATACTATTTTTAATACCACATCTTCACAACACTTTCTAAAAACTAATTTAGACCCTACCTGAAAAAAACGCCCAACTGTAAGGGGCACAAAACGTTCCACAAACATTTTCTCTATTTGTATGGATACGTTTTCAAATTCAGTATCATCGTGGGCTTCATGTTTCCCTTCAGCCTTTGACCTGGATATCTTCCAGGGTTTTCTTACCAACACAGAGACACGAGCAGATACAAATATGTCAAGATACGTAAACGTGGTTGCATGTGCAATGTGTGGGTGCTTTGGTGAGAGGGAGAATATGAATTTCCTTAGCCCAGCAGAGGTCACCCTCCATGAAGCGTATGTGGGAAGAGAGGAGGTGGAGCAATCCCTGGCTTTAGGCTGGTGGGTCCAGCACAGGCTATAGTCACACAGGCTGCTGCAGGACAGCAGGTAAAGGAGCCAGTCAGGCTGGCGTCTTATCTGCAGACAGCAGGTAGAAAGTTCAGTGCACAGCCACCCTATTTAAAACTTAACCGATCAGAAAAACAGCTTTTAGGTTCTGCTTTAGTTTAATGTGATTTTAGAGCAGAGATTATTTACAGCAGGATGTCTGTCCATCTCATCTGGCACTTCAGAAGCCAAAGCCTACCAGGTAGGCTGAACACCAATCACATTAACATTCGTCCCTGCTGCATAAAGATGGGAAATTTTCAGCTCTACATTTCACAAATCGATTTGGCAAGATTCCATGAATAAAAAAGAGATTTATGTCTACTTTGAAAGCATATCTTTCTTTCTATGAATCTTTTTAGTATTTCAACAAGGATGTACAACTTTTTTTTCTATTATTATTTTGTACGAATTACCGCTCAGTAGCTCTTAGAATGGAAGTCCTGCGCTCAATTGGGTATCTCTTCCTTCTTGTGGTGGTAGAACTGCTGTCCTTTGAGGTGGAATCAGAAGATGAAATTTCTTGATAGTAGAAATCTAAATCCAGCACTTTGCTCAGACTGTCAATAAATAGGTACACGGAGTTAACAGTTTCACTTTCCAATATTATATTCAACATTCAAAAACAAGGCCACCAAACACCATTATTAGATGTGTTTAATGTGTTGAGGATCTAAGGAAAACGTACACATAAGCACAATAAATCACACTCTGAAAGGTGACTGCTCTACGATGCAGACACTGAGAATTTTGAAATGCTAGATATTTTTATATGTTCATATGATTGAAATTGTTCGGCCCATTATAATCATGGAGAGGCAGTTGTATGGTATCATACACCTGACCTATTTTAGATACCTTTCTGAGGAAGAGATGAATCATTTTCCTGGAGATTACTATTTTTTTTCCCCTCTAAGTACAAGAAGAGAGTCTAAAGCAACTGGTTCAGGTATCAGCATCAACAATGCAGATGTTTCTTATTTTGTTGGATGAATGCTATCCAGGGTATCATACATACAGAAAGAAACCAACCCCAACATCCAGTTTAGAATGGCTAGTGAAAAAATAATATCCTAGAAGCAACCTGAAAAAAGAAGTTCAGAATTCAATTCTCACAGAAAGAACTCCTTGATTTCAGTTGCTATGTTCTGCTAACACAGTCAAAACACGAAAGAAGGTGCAGTCATAGAACTGCTTAACTAGATTTAAGAGGAGTGAAACCTAATGAGGCTAAAATAAAGAAAACACTAGATCTGGGCTATTTAAATCTTTCTTTTGGCTAAACAGAAGACAGCAATAAGTGTGATTTTTTTTTCAGGATCCAAATGACATCAGAAGAGCTGTAACAGAGCAGACACAGGAGACATGGACATTATGAAAATGAAGCAGTGCAGTTTAAACTGTGGGTGAATGAAGCTAGATGCTGTGAGCATATAATGTATGTAATGTCATGTAACTTCCTTTAAGATACATATTTGAACTGCTGAGTTTACATTCTGCAACCTCAAACAAGGACAGTGCTAAGAGCCCCATCATTTTGCATCGATGACCAGGGTACAGCAGTACACATGCAATGGTACCATAGCAATGTCACTGGGGAGCAGCAAAAATGCTTAAACATAGGTTTATTTTATTTGTGTTTCTATGATGTATATCAGGAGCTGTGAACCAGGTCTACAGCACGCATAAGGATCAGGACAGAATATTATTTCTGAAGAGATCCATCAAAATAGGTCAGTTACACAAAGAAGAAAAGACATTGAAATTTCAAGGGCTACTCTTCTTTACCTGTTATTATAATTACTGCATTGGGTTATTTTTTTTGTGTGTTTCTTTGTTGGTTTGGTTTTGGTTTTTGTTTATTATTATTATTTATTTATTCTCATAATCTATTTCCAAACTGCCATATATTTTTAGGCGATAATTTTAACAGCCTTTTGCATTTGCTATCAAAAAAAGAACTGGTTGCTCACTTACTTTGACTGGAATTTTAAACACCTTCAATTATTTTCTGTGTCAGAACTATCTTTGATGTGGACCTTAACTTATTATTATGCTTATGTTGCCATGGTAAAGGGCCATGTTATAGTAAAAATGAATGACTGGATTCTGTAATGGATTTCTGTCATTGAAAATTGCACATTTTAACTTTGTATACAGTGTCCTTCCCACGAATCACCAAATTACTATGCTTTTTTAAAATGCTTTTGTCTCCTGGTTGAAGTACAGCTTCTAGTCTTAAAACTATTTATAGAGTACTAAAAGTGAGATAATGAAAATAAATTACCTTTCTTTTCTTGGTTTCCGTTTTTCATCTTGTATTGACTTCTAAGAAAATACAAAGTAATTAAAAATACTAAAAGCAAAGCTTATGCAAATATACATTTCATTAGTATGTTAGGTAGAAGAATGTTGTATATTTTTTTGTTAAATGAAAATACACAGAATCCAATGTGCTGCGCAAGTGCCCCAGAAAAATATCTTTTCAGAATCTTTGAGACCAAGGATGGGATTAGCACTCAACTCCTAAATTTCAGTTGCCATACTGTGAATAAAATCTAAAGTAATAACTATCAGAACAATGGAGATCTAAAGCTTTCCAGTATCTAGAGCTGTTTTAATTAAGTTGACAACACTATCTCACTAAGGCAAATTTACTGTGATGCCATGAGAATTTCCACAAATACAGGCACAATCCTGTTCTCATTAATGCCACTGCAGTCTTCTCACAGGTTTTAGTGGAACAAAATGGACAAAGACTTCATTTAGAAAGCAGTATACTATGTGGCAAAAGCACCTTTAGGATACAAAACATCTAGAAAGGCAAAGGAGAGAAGATTCATGGGGAATGTGAATAATTTCTTATCTCTAGTAGATTTCTGGCCCTACAGCCAAAACAATTCTGTGTTGCAGCATCTAACACATCACACTTCACAAGCTGTATTTTTAAGTGCAGATGGTCTTAATTTTGGTCTTGTGCTTCTTGCAAATGAGTGAAAACATTATAATGAGTTAGTGACTGTCAAGTTACTGAGAATCAGAAACCATGAGGGACTTCAGTATGCAGGCAAATGGAGAAGACAATATAAAAATAATAGGCTGATTTAAAGAAATATATCCCCAAATACATTTTTACTGCCTTCTGTGAACAATGGGCTGTTGTCAGGCTTCATTTGTATCTGTGTACACCTTTACTCATTTGATATGCAAGGTGAGTGAGAACGGAACATGACGAATCAATATCTGGGTTTTCAAAAGATGGAGAACTTTTATTTTTAAATCCACTCAGATGTGTGACCTGGGCTGTGTAATCATCTGTGAACACCTGCAGTTTACACAGATTATTAGTAAGGTAGAAAATCCATGATAGCTGGGAAAGCTGACTACCCTCCAGTATCTCAAGTTAGATGCTCAGTGACATTCCCAAGGTCTAGAAGTTTATGAAGTAGCAGGTCTCCTCTCTAAGCTTCAGTAAATAGATATTTATGATGAACCTTTCCCTTACTAGTGAACTTAATGTCAGGGACACAGCCTTTGCTTTTTCACACGTTCTTGAAAAATACAACTGATTGAAGATAATATTAATACCTTGAAAAACTGCTGTTTAAAAATTGGTTTGACAATTCCCCTGCATTACTGCAGTTTTTGTTTGCACAGATGTGATGGCTGCTTTCTGATGTGAAGCTGGCCATGTAACAAATTAGCTTTCAGAAAAGACTCTGTTCTGTATAGTCTCAGCTTCCTAAATATGTATTTACTTGAGAATTAACCTTCTCCTCAGAAATTTGCTAATACAGAATTCAGTGCCTTTCATTTCAGTCCTTTATCTCACCAATCTTGCTTTCACCAAACAAACCTTATTCTTACACGCCAATTTATTTTTAAGAATATAATTTCTTTTCAGAATAACACTGTTCCAAAGCTGTGTTATTTCAAAGCCCCCATAAGAAAACATAGGCGTGTTTGTCTTTTTTTTTTATATTATTTTTGGTGTGGCAGCCACAACTCTCCCTGAAGGCCCTGGTGACACCTTCTGTTGAAAGGAAAAGCAATTGCTACGGTTAGTTTATTAGCTGGGCTCTCACCGGCTGTTAAAATAGGTCACTAAGATACAGGCACCTCGAGCAAATGAGTTTAATTGCTTTTTTGTTGGAACTGCTTCCTGAGCTGCTTTTATATTTTCTCTCCTTCTGCTTATTTTCTTGCCTTCCCCAGCCCCATATTTAAGGGCAATGAAGTCAAGAGTGGAACACAGCCTTTGGTAGTTGAACTTGGACCAAAAGCTATATATAGAGACACTCAAATCCATTAGTCTCCTGAGCCGTTGGTATTTGCCAATTCCTTCATAATCACAATCTGACACATTTGTAAAGGAAGTTACAGTGTGCATACTAATACAGCCTATTTTAATATTTGCTCTCTCTGCAAGATCAAGCACTAATTGAGACGACCAAAATAGCTCTCCAAACAAACCTGTTTCTCTCCCATGACTTACAAAGAAACTACAGGCACCAGGCACTTAATGTGGGTATTGAAAAGTGCAAATACTGCTTATGCATATAATGAACTTACGTATTTTTAGGTACAAAAGTAAGAATTGGCCTGACCTAGGTGCCTATTCAGGGTAACTCTGAACCTTATTTTCAAGTCTAGGTTGAAATGTGGAGTTTGTAGCCTGCCTCCTTTCAGCAGGGAACAGCTTTTATGTTGCATTGGAAAAATAATATAGGAAATTGTGTAATTAGAAAGAAAGTTTAGGTGGAATATCTGTCATTTTTAGTCCACAAAAGCTTGCTAAACTCACATGTATTAGAGTGTAGTATGTGGAGTCTTCTGGATTATTTAATGTCTTGGGCTTCCGTGGCCTCCTTGGGGGTCTCAGCATTGGGCGAGGGTCTTCTACTTTGGCTGCAACTGTGAAAAAGCAGAAGACAGAAATGTTTATTTCTTCACAGTGTGGGAGGCTTTTACAAAAACAGGAGAGAATTTCACAGAAGAGAGGAGAAAAAAAAAAAAAAAAAAAAAAGATAAAAAATCCCCACATAGCCACTTTTACTGCTTGCCATAACTCAAGAGAGCAACTGTTTTGGGCAGTACAAGTTCACAGGTTGGGTTGTCAGTGCCAACATAAAATGCAGATAACCAATGCCCAATAGTTCCTGGAGACCCCAGGACTGACTCTGTGGGGTAGAGGGACCAAAAGTGTGCAGCATGGTGAGCAAGATCACCTTACATTTGGCTTCAGCTATAGGAAAAGTTAATGGGGGCTACAGCAGTTCTTTCATGATGGATCAGGAGAAGGCTGCATGGCAGCCAAATACCAACAATAGAGATGGTTCATAAGGACACAAAGAGAATGATCAATGAAGTCACTGCAGAAGGTCTAGGCATATTGAATCATGTGTCCAGGTACAAGTATTATCCAGTGAGGTTTTATATTGTCCTTGTCCCATCACAGAAGTACTTTGAGGACAGTCTATGAAAAACAACTACCTCCTTACTCATAAATGAACATAGTGTGAGGGTGGAATTAGGATCCAGCTTCCAGGAAGTTACCAAAGTGTGCTCTGCTGATTGAATCCTCATTCACACAAAGCAAATTTAACTCCATAACCCAGATGTAGTAACTACATGTGATTGAGTCTTAGAAGAAAGAGCATATTTTGTTCTCTAACGTCCATCAGAAATTCTTTTATATGATAAAAATAAAAACTTCTCCTTGTACATCAGACATCTTTTTAATTAAGGAGGCAGCACAATCTTTTAAAGTGAGAAACAACAATCCATCAGTTCTGACTCTGGCAAAATTAGCTGTTTAAGCCTTTTGTTATGTGTGATAAATAAAGGCTTGTAAAGGTCATGGATATACAGAGGAGCCAGCACAAATAATGTTAATTTAAACTGTAGTTGGATAATGATTAAATTTATTGTCTTTGTTTCTTATCTGAAATGCAGACTCCTTCTCATGTAATGAATGACCAAGCATCTTTTTACATTTTGCACTTAAGAGAACAATGGTGTTTTTCTAAGATATGGTACAGGTAATTCATGTTAAACAATGAAATTTAGATGCAAGAAATTCAATGCAGTAACCTACATTAAATGTAAGTTATATTATTTGATTAGGATAGTTATATCCAAAGGCCTCACTGTGTTCTTACTTGGGGTGTTGTTACCCTGCTGCCTTTCAAATGGGCCACCTGGAATTATCTAATTCCATTTGTGAGACAGTAAAGGCCTATCTTCCCAAATTTATTTTTAAACACAACAGGAGAAAAAAAAAAAAAAAAAAGGCAAAACAAACAAACAAAACCCCAAAACCTCAACCCCAAAACCTCCTTAAACTTCAGTGTGGTTGAACAGAAACACCTAACCCCTTGTCTGTAGGACATTTTCCAGAATTTTGACAAAGATCATGACTGCATGAAAATCTGGATAAATGAAGCCAAATTGAGGGCTTCAGGAAAATCCCAAGGAAAAAGCTCTCATAATACCTTAAGATTTTTTATTGTTCCCTAACAATTCAACAGTCTGTATGCTGTTACATTATTTAATCCATCACTGTCAAACACATAAAGCATTATCATGTCCTAGATTGCAATTATTCCAACTGAAATTACTTGTATACTACTTGCATGTGCACTATGCAAAGACTCCTCTTATATTCAAAAAACCATCATTTTGACAATAAGGGTCTCAGTTAAAAAAACAGCTTTTCATCTCAGCTTGTACATTGTACAGATGTATGAGCTACACAAAGAATGGAGGGGACAGAAATACCAGGTTGGGACAGACAGCCTTCTAAGCTTAGACCTCCATCATTCCTTTTTAAAATTACACAGAGGGCTGAAAGTGTAATTCTGAGCTTTGCCTCCAAATTATAGTGCAAGTAAAAAAATAGTTTGGTGGGTTTAGCTTGCTTTGCTTCACCATAAACTGACCTCATTACTTCCTTCTGCACTTGGAAGTGTGTGTTCATTGCAACTGAAGTAAACAGATATGTTACAACATTGGTATGAAAACCATTCACAGAAGTAGCTGGCAAAGCACTTGGGAAATGTCAGGGTGGCACTATCATCCCTCTCCTGCTAGCAGGGTAAATGCACAAGGCAAGACACACCAAGATTTGCTTAAGGTGATGTCCCACTTGGTCATTAGGACAGACAAGGAGCTGGACTGAAGGACTGTGCTGAGACTCCTGGCTCTTCAGCCAACCTGTGTCTTGTGGTTCTATCTACCTGAATAGATGCTGCCAGTGCTGCAACACAAACAAAGCTATTTTATGCTACACAGACATTCCTTTTTAAATGTTTTACCACTAGGAAGACTGGTTGAACAACCAGCGGGAAGGAAGGATTTTCCTCAAGCTGCTCAAGTGCACACAGTCAGTAGTCTGTCAAACAAAAGAGGTTTGCTCTGGGTGCTCTGGTTTTGAACCTCAGCAGTGAATCTCAGCCACGACAGTGAATGTAACCCATACCCAGGGAAGTTCAGTCTCTCTCCTGCCCAAATCTGAAGCAGACTGTCAAAATATACATTTGATCAAGTGATGATTGAAAGTTTAATAAAATTTAAGGTCATTTTCCACATGACTGAATCAATTGCAGAGTTAAGGGTTAGGGAAGGAAGGCATGTGAACAGTGTGGCTGCCAGGTAACCTGAATGAAGGTTTAGCAAGTCTAAGGAAAATTCCTTATTACTATCAGTATTTCAGCTAGCCTGCTAAACACTACCTAAAAACTCCTAAGTTGCACACCTGCTATTTGACTCTATGGTGTTCAGTTACAAGGTACTGCTACTTTCACACTCAGACCTCACTGAAAGCTCCAAATACATTGAAAAAAAAAAAAAAATAAGAAAAAGGATCATGAAATTTAGGATCAGCTCATTTAATGTATGTATATTCTGAACACCACCACAAACCATGGAAATTGTGGAAAGCTGAATGTGCTTGAAACATTCAACTATGAGCAAGAAATGCTTGAATAAAGATAAGTCAGTATCAACTGCCCTTTAGGTTGAACTGCACATTCTAGCACACAGTGATAAGCCTGGAAGACAACAATCTTGAGGAATCAACAGTTATGGATGCTAATGTAAATTAGCATATGATTTACAACTAATCTTATATTGAAGACTGGAGAAATACGTTGGTTACAGCTGTGATAAGCATCTAAGTGATGAAAGGTCTCTCTATATTAGGCCACCTGGAGAAACAGATAAACTTGTCTTCAGGTCGTTTAAGTGAAACATTACATCTTTGATTTGGTGCTGTTACACATCTTATGGGGATAGAATTATAGAGGCATTCTCAGAATAAAGCAGGAAGAAAACCAAGAGTAAGAGCAGTAATTGTATGGGGTCTGTAGAGGGGCTTGGAAGGAACCAGAAAAATGCAACTGGAATTCTAGGGCTTATTAATGAGAAGTGAAGAGCTACTACTGGTTACAACAGTTATGTGCATACCTTTTTACTGCCCTAACAGTGCATGGTGTGAGGATGCAATTACTCTGGTTTGGGATTTGCACTGCTCTTTAACAGCCTTGTTAGTAATTTTTAGGTATTGTTTATTCACAGGGTGTTTACCACAGCCAGATTTGGAAATAATGGTTCATGGGTGCAAATTCTTAGCAATCTAGAAAAAAAAACAGGGTTTAGTCTGGCACAGACCTAGAACTATGAACTGCAAGAGACTGAGAACTTTCCATTTGTATACAACAGAAGTTGAGAGCATTTGATCTCTCACACCTAAGTCCTGACAGCCCCACTGAGGCAAGCAGTTTTAATCTCTGTCTGACACTGATTAATTTCTGAGAGTCTGGTGACCTAGGATTATTGCTCTTTAAGAGAGTATGTTTAAGGAAAATTGCTGCACTCCCCTTCCATGACTTCCCTAGTCTTATTCTCTACTATGGATCTGGCAGGTTCCCAACACAGATCTTGTACATCCTGGCTGCATGGTGTCCAGAGGGCCACTCCAGTATCTGAGAACAGCCAGACAGCAACACTTGACTACCCTGCTTTTCTCCAGTCCTGTGCCTCAGTGTCCCTGGCTGGCCACTCACTTGCAAAGAAGGAATCTTAGCCAGTGGCTATAGCTCTGCTCACCCAGTGCTTCACAGGATCCCTTTTCCTTGCAGGGGCTGCCTGTGAGTTCCCATAAATAGTGCTGCAGAAGCCTACAGCAGGAGGAATCCTGAACTAAATCCCTGCCTGTCTCACTGTTCCATGTAGCTGAAGAGGTTCTCAGCTGCACCAGAGTTCCTTCTACCATATGAATTGTAATCTAAATAGAAAATTCTCTTCCTGAGATTTTGTACTTGAACTGTCATTTAATACTTAGAAGGATAGGCACCATTATTCATCTGGAGAAAAAAAAAAAAAAAATTACTCCCATAATAATAAAATTCCCCTCACTTTAGGTTTTGACCTCAAAAAGTGTGCCAGCAGCCATTTGTGCATCTTTTCTGACACCACAGCAACCCAAGGCTCCTAGCAGTCCAAAGGTGCAGTCATGGGACACAGCCACTACCTTTAGCTGAAAGCATTTAGCAAACAAACATAACCTACTCAGAAATGAGAGCCACAGGGAATATTGTTTATTCCAGGAACCTTGTGCAGCTTTGCTTTGTGCATTTTTATAAATACAGATAAATTCACTTAAGAACAACTTCACCTTGTGGATTTAAGATTCATTTAACCTTTTTGCTCCTGTGTTCTTTAAACTGCAGGCTTTGCATTTTGATTAAAATAAACAGTTTTGAAAATCTGAACATTTGTCACAGTATGCCCTACAGCTGTCCCACTGTTCCTCCTCTTATGTGGGTCACAATATAATCAAATATTTTTTTTATCAGAGGAGCCAGCAAGTTCTCAACCTGAACAATGGCCACCTACCCACAAATGAAGACAGACCAGTATTCCTATCTGGCATACAGCTAGAAAGGACAATTCATGTCTTATAGCTGTAAAATTACATATAAAACTAGTGAAGCTGAGGAGACGTGTAAATAAATGTAAATGACCAAAGTAATTCCAAATAGCTAAATACTGTGTGATTTAAAGAGCAGCTAAAGCTCAACAATCCCTGCCTTCAAAAGTCTAGGGCACCAAAGGTAGCCCTAGACAGAAACCTGCAGTAAAAGCCTATCCTTCTGTAAACGTGTGTGTAAACTGTACTGTAACACAACGTAGGCAAGATGTCTGGAGGGCTACTCCCTGTTTAACAGGCAGCAGATCACTCACCACATGTACCTGTTTCACTTTAACATGATAGTCTGAAATACTTTGCCTCAAGTCTTTGTTTTATGTAGTTATATTACTGTATTACATACAGGAAGAGAGCACAATTTCCAGAATACTGGTAAATTCTGTTATAGACAGTATAACCTAAATGAACTGAACACAAGTGTATTTAAACTTAAATATCCTCTACACCTGGTTGAGTCATGTTTGCTATACTAAACATTTGCTTTATACAATGCAGCTTTGTGCTTGAGCTCTGTAATGCTTTGGCTCCAACCAGCACACAGCAAGCTGAGGAATTGCTGCATTGTCAACTCTTACACCAATATCCTGCACATTGGTCACAACTGGAAAGGAAACACTTTTCCTCTCTTGTGAATTATGTTCAAATATAGAAAAAATAAAGTTAACATTCCACACCAAGAAAGGTCTTTCAGTGGACTGGCTAGCAGCTATAAATATGGCTGTAAGAAATTAAGGCTCAGATCGCTGCTGCCATCACTCCATACCCTAGGTGAGCAGCTGAGCCCTTGTCAAATCCAACATGCTGCAGAGAGCAAAACTTTACATCATGTCCAGGAAGGCTCAACACAGAGCTTGACTGGAACCCACCTAACTGCCTCTTCATGTTTTTTTAAGGTTTAATATCTGTCAAAGTCACCTTTGTTACATTTATCATAAGCAGCCACATGACTTGTATGAAGTACTTGGGTTGTCAACAACAACCCACCCACAGCAAACACAAACTCTGGCTGCCCAGCTCAGAGCAGTTGGGCAAGAAGGGGCAAGGAGCCAAGGAGCCAGATCCACCTCAAACTATAATCTGCCTCTTGTATCAAGGAGTAGTTGGCTACAGATAGATCAAGAACAAGAGCTCTGTCACGAACTGGAGGAGGACTGGGTTTGGGGTGGTTTGACTCACTGCAGCAGAGCATTCAGTAGGTGACTAGCTGAACAGCAGTAAACAGGCTGGCAGGGCTAAGTTGGTTTGAGATAGAAGACACCAGCTCATGTTTGCTGTGTTTAAGGGCTGGCAGGATAGCTTCAGCTGGTCGGTGCTTTTGTGGCACGTTTCTCTGTAGTGAGCACAGTCATTGCATCTTAGTCAAATACTACCCACTACTTCATTTTAAATCCATTTGGCCTCTAAAAGAGCAATTACCCTTGAGCTCTGAGCTCACCTTGTCCACATGCCAACCTGCAGCAGTTCAATCAAAACCAAAAGCATGTGTCCACTGTATTTATTCTGAAAAAAATATCTTCTCTTGAAATGAGCAGGCTTTGATTACAAATTATGTTTTAACAGGAGCAGGCAGAACTCTCTTCTTGATGCTTCCTACTGTATAAAGTTGTGATTGGTATGGCTAGCATTTTTTTTTTTTCTAAAAGGCAATCAAAATAGCAATCATTCAGTGTTTATAACTATAAAGAGGAAAAAAAGAAGGGCTTACACTTCACCAGAATTGCCTAACAGATTTTGCCTGATGCACAAAAGAGCCAGGTGCTGTCACAGCACATATACAGACAATTGTCAGAAAACAAAGAAAATAAATCCTCCTTTTGTTAAGATCACACAACACTAGCTCATAAAAAGAAATCTTATTTTTATTATTAAAACAAAGCAAAAGACCTGGTTTCCTACACAACTCAACTGTTTCAGTGTTGTCCTAAAAGGCATTTTGACTTAGTTCAAAGAAATACATGACATTTTTCATGTCAGTGTTCAAAAGCATACAAAGCAGCACTTTCATGCACTTTGCCATTGGAAAACTGCTGTATTGTGACACCACAGAGGTTTAAAGCAGCAGGACATTACCAGAGATAAAGGGAAATGGCTGAGTGGTCACCACTTTGAGCAGGGTTGCACGCACAGGTGACAAACCTTGGCATTTTTTTGCCTCCTGTAGAGCTACTTAAATTTATAGCAATTTATGCTATAAACACAGCATGAACATACTGGTACTTTTTTTCACCTCGTTCACTTGTGTAAGTAATGAGATCTTTACCTGATAAAACAGGGATTTGTGTATTCCCTTCCCCTCTATCTGCATCTTTTCTCTAGCCTCTGTAGGAATATGCGTAAGAACCGAAATCTTCCAAACTATGCATTTTTAATTTATCTGATTTATCTTGGCAAAAATCAGCAATATTTAATAGGGAACTCAGCAGAAATCCATTAATGACAATCACAAACATTGTTCTTTCATGAACTATCATGACACTTAGTTTTCCATTTCATATTTGTTTTCTCTTGCAGACTTTAGTCTTAGAAACAGACTGAACTACATAGATGATCTACTAGCAGCCAGTTTACACTTAGAGGTTTAGCTTTTCTGAACACCCAGCCAACATTTTATGCAAAGGCAAGCAGAGACCTTCCCTTCCCACAAGCCCTCCTGCAGAAATGGCAACCCACCCAGTTCATTTGTCATGTTTGCCCTCATTTTCCTCCACATCTGTGACCTGAGACACAGGCTGAGGAAATCCTCTGTTAACATATATTCTGACTGGAGAGGTTTGAGCAGCTCAGGTCAGCTCTTCATGGACCTTTCCATGAGGCACAGGTCTTAATGATCTGCATGCTATGTCTTCCACTTTTATTCTCCCAGTACTCCTCCCCACTTGCCACATAACCTGCTCCAAGTTAGCTTGCCTTTTGAGAACCCCCACTGCCCATGTTAGCTAGAATATAAATAATGTTGGACTGTATTTTCAGAAGTAATGTCCTCTTAAGTTTACAAGTTAAATGGATCCCAATTATTAATAAAAATTCACTTGTAATTTTTAGGTCATACACACCAGCATGGGTAGGAGTTATAAGTTTTGATAGCTTCAGTGTGCTTGTGGATAGCAAAAGCTTTCAACATATATGTGACAAACTTTGATAAGTTGTTTTGACATAGCACCTAAAAATTATGTTCTAAGACAGACCCACCTCTTAACACAGGCACACACAGTTAAGCAACAAAGCACCCAATGGGGAATCTTTAACATTCCTAGAGAATCTATGTCTACATCTCACAATGATTCATTTACCAATCTTAAGCAGCACCAAAACAAAATACCAAGTAAATCAGGAAACATATAAATCCCAACCAGGCCTGGATAGTTCTCTGGAAATTACATCCCAGACATGCACTGATATGGACTTTAGTGCAAAAATGTACAGCCTCACTTATATAAGAAGTCAGAGTTAATTAATCTACCAGTTTCCATGTCTTCAAAAACATGACTAGGAGTCAATTCTTATCAGTCCTGTTTACAAATGAGAATTCTTCTAACAATAACATTCAACATTACCTGACTGACAAACATGAGAAGCAAGTTGGCCATTAGCTTGCTTATCTTTGGACAGCATCACGGGTCTCAGCTGATGTGACAGTATCATTTCATTCAATTTTTGCTGCAATGCTAAGTAGTCTTCAGATAATTTTGATATCTGGAGAAAATATAACATGTGGTTTTACTTTGGAACATGTGTACTTATATAATAAAGTAATCAAAGGTAGAATAGTGGATTAGAGATTGAATTTTAAAGGTACTATTCCACCTACTTCAGGGTAGATCCCTACCACATTTACCTCCTCACTCTCCTTAAAAAGAGGGTGGGGAATCACATTTAGAAAAATCCCAAACAAACAACAAAAAAACCCCAATCACACTGTAAACTCCACACTGCAGCCCAATACTGCAGCTACTTCATATTAGTTCACATATGTAAGCAGATACTACCTTGCTGATGCAAAATAGCTTCTACAGCTGTAGGCATCCTTCTCTGCACGTCCAAGTTCCTGACATTGGCAGAACTTTTACTTACATTTACAGAGACATTTAACAAGTTTCCTGAATTAAAAGGCCTTACCTAGTAAATGCACATTTCAACAAACAAAGGCAAAGCTTCTACATTTAATATAAACCAGGTTAAAGCTAACAAAGCTTTTTTGCTGGTGCTTTAACTTCATTTTTCCCTCCTTCCTGAAAAGGGTATTTTCTTTTGCAGTCCCAAGTATGCATTTCTACAGGACACTCATTACAAAATCTTGATCTTAGTCTTGAGAGCAAAACCTGAAAGTTTTTTCCTGCCCCTCAAGCCAGTAAAATAAGCTTGCTGTTTTTAAATTGCTCAGAGTATTACACCCAACACATGTAGCTTACAAGCTTCTTACCTGCCGGGAAAAGGCTGCCAAATCACAAGCCTCTTTCTCTGGGTCTCCCTTCACTGTTTTTGTGTCTTCAGCCTCTGTAGTGGTGCTTTCCTTGTCTTTTGGTGTTTGGGGATCATTATTTTGAACATTTAGTTCTTTTGTTGTTTCATTTATAGTTTCCTCTTGACTTCTGCAAGGTAGTTTCCCTTCTTTTCTGAGTTGTCCCCTCCTTCTGTAACCCCTGTAACTGCTCTGAATAACCAATGCTGCCTTCTCTTTGTCTTCTAAACCTTGTTTTTGTGCCCCAACTTGCCTCCATGAGCCTCTCCGTGATTCTCTTCTTATAATTCCTTTACAACCTGTAGGCATTATTGCTTCATCTTTCAGGTGGTTTCTTTCAACACCCCTGTCAGCTGTGGGCTGAACCACAGCAGATTCCTGATTCTGCCCATCTGCACTGTGTGTGTCTTGATTATCTTGCTCTTGCTGGGGATTAGCTGTGAGTTTGACACAAAGATTGCTGGGTAAGTCGTCAGAAGAGGCCTGTTCTTCATCTTCACCAGCATGTTCTGCCCCAGGGTTCTGCTTCACAGAAGCTTCCTCTCCTTCAGTAGGTGTTTTCTGTAGCTCCTGAACATTCCCTGTGTCACTGTACCCAGAGCACTTGCTGTCAGTAACAGCATCAGTTTCCTCTTCAGTCTCCTCATTTGCGTCTTCTTCTAGTGATTCATTTTGAGCTGGCTGCAGTTGTGCTTCAAGGAATTCCACAGCAGATAATTCTTCCTCTTCTATATTTTTGTGCTGTTCCTTCATTTGTTTACGGACTCTGTAGCCTCTGTAATGGCTCTGAACAATGACAACTGCTTCTTCTTCTGTTTTTGGAAGGGAACTCTTCACTCCAGCAGAACTTTCCTTATTATCTTGAAGTTCTTCATCATTTTCCTTTTTGCTAATGGGTGCTGCCTTTTCAGCTTGTTTCCTTCTAAGTGATTCCCTGAACAGAAGAGAGTTTTGGGCACAAATCATAGCTGAAGGAGATCAAGGATTGTGACAACTTTACAGCTAACTTTGGTGGTGTTTGTGTACTAAATGGTAATTTGATAAACGGCAACATGGGAAATAATTACTACATATAGAATTAAAAGACACCAAATCAATCTATGACTTTCTGGTAATCATTATTTCTTCAAGGGAGAAGGAACATCCCTGTTAAATTCTTCATGGAAAATTGCTAGGGGAACAATCTAAGTTGCACAGGGAGCTGATAGAGTAAAGAATTCAAATCTTAACAAAAACATAACACAAACTTTTTAGCACCTCAAATACGTATAAACACATACAATATTAAATGTATTAATGAAAGAAAACTGCATTAAGCCACACTAGGAAAGCAAAAAAGATGACCCTGGGCATAGGTCCAGGTCAGATTTGAAAGGACCTATTCCCTAAACTGTCCTTTATACTATGAATGAATCTTCAGCACCAGTGGAAGTCTGCTGCCCTGTTCCTTTCCTCTGAAAGATTCTTGATTCCTTTGCAGATATTTTCCACCTCAGGACTAGTGTCCACCTACTTAAATGCTATCATGATGGCAATGAGCAAAGTACTACTAGCTCCATTAGAGACTGAGACTATGACCACACTGCAGAGGTATTAAGAATGTGATTCACCCCACCTAACTTTTAGCTGTTTGATCTGAGCAAGACATCTGGGTTCCCACTGTCATCACCTATGCTTATCTCAAACAGTGACTTAAGCTGAGAACAGTTCCTTGCAGATGCCTATTTCTTGCTCTTGTTTGGATTTTTTTTTTTTTTTATGAGCTAATTCCAAAAAGAGACTCATCTACAGGTTACATTAACATTACAGGTAAGCACAACATTGTAGATCTATCCTCTAAATATGTCTTTATTCCCTGGTCTTAAAACTATGAGACAGTTAGCTACTGACATTAAAAACCTCCTCATAAATGTACATTACCTCGGCATACATATGTAGAATAATCCTGATTTGCTTCACTTTTAGTTTACATCACTGTTCTTCAGCAGTGTAGTTACTGAAAAGGGATACACTTGAGTGACATATGAGGTAGAAAATAACACTACCTTCTCCTTTTGAAGACCTTCCTCTCCTTATATCCCCTGTAGTGAGATTGAATTGTTATTGCTGCTTTGTTTCGTGTCTCAGTTAGTTCTTTTCTCTTCGTCCTGAGTAAGTATCCTCTGGCAACTGATACAAATTGTAATACAAAATAACCTTAGGCAACAAGCAAAGGGTGTCCTACACATTTCAGAGAGTCAAATGATAACAGAATTGAAAAAAAAAACCAAACAAAAAACACAAGGAAATACATACTGGGGTGGCTATTATGTTTCATCTGAAAATATTCTGTCTCACAAAACTTTCTGAGATTTCAGAAAGTACCCATTCTATATGTGGATACCAATAAGGTCTTTCTTTGTATTTTATTGGACTAAAGGAAATGCAGGAAGATGCAGAATGAAGTCAAAGCTTAGTGCTACAGAACTGCCTCTAGAACACAGTGC
>JAOEGS010004051.1:24233-56924 GCA_025447755.1 Corythornis vintsioides
TGGACTAAAGGAAATGCAGGAAGATGCAGAATGAAGTCAAAGCTTAGTGCTACAGAACTGCCTCTAGAACACAGTGCTCTCAGCTTCATGTACCTGCTTTTGCTGATTTAGGCACTTGATTCAACTCAGTCTTTGATTTCTGTAGGAAACACCTGATTATCAGGTTATAGAGATTACCAGGCTCTCTCCTGGCACAGTCTTGGAATTAGCTGAACATTCAACAGATCAGAGAAAAACTGAACATTTCATAGCTCAGAGACATGAGACTTAGCTCATGTTCATTCTGCAAAGACTCATTACTCAAAAAAGCTCGTCATGAAAGCTGTGCTAAGGTCCACAGTAACCAGATGCACTGTGACAGGGGTGCTCACTACTTGTGCTTTGTGGGAGGCACAAGTTCAAGATTCTGTTCTGAACCAGGATAAATAATGCCTCAAACATGAGTCTTCCTGAGACACATAGACACTGACTAGTCACTACGGGCTTGATGCATTTGCTGGTACATAGGTATCTAGTACCATCTAAAGTGCTCTGGCTCAGCCAAGGCATCTACGTGGAGCTGACAGAAAGAACAAGGCAGACATGACTTCCTAGATTGAGAAAGCTGGCTATACCACATGAAATAAAGCTAGAGGCCAGGCAAGATAACCTCAGGCATCTCAGATGACACTAGATACCAATATGGGGACAACAAGCTGAGCATTTGGTGATTTTTAATAAAATGAATCAAACTCTAGGCTCTCTTGACTAGAAGAGAAGTTTAGATACTTTGGTCACTTTTAGACATCTACATGGAAGTGTCTTCATCAGAAACTGATTTATATTCAGAATGTTTCTTCAGAAATTCCTGAACCTGCAAATAATTTTTTAATGGGAACTGGCACACTCTCCACAATGCTGTGATTTGGACAAATCTGCAGTTCTAGGGATTCAGCACAAATCTGCTAATCCCTGGCAAAATAAAAAGAACATAGTGTTTTGTCAAAATATTTCTGTTGAATTCTAATTACAAATGCAGTATCAAGATTATGTGGCTAGAGGATTCAGGTGATTTAAATACCCTGAGGAGATGGGAGTTTCCACCTTTTAACTACTGAAAGTATGGTGCAGATTTGTGCTGGCTGTTTTCAGACGTGGCCTGTTTAGTTGTAGTGCTGCTGATTTCAGAGCTGCCTAGACTACATACATCTGACTCAAGGATATCTCTGCAGAGATGAGGGACAGAGAAAAATAGGGAGGAAAAAGGGGTATCACACAGCCCACATCTGGGCCCAAGGTGATTCTTGCTGCAGAACAGAAAGGGTATTTTGCTAGGTTGGATTGAGCAGTGGCAGAAAAGAATCAGACATCAGTGAAATTATAGGTTATAGACTTCTCAAACATAACAGTTCATACGTAACAAAACCCAGCCCCAAGAGAAGAGCAGCACACGCTTTCTAGGCAGTGTCATATGGGGCATCAATAATACCAGCTGTTACTTACACATATGTTACTTACACATATCAGGCTAGGCTTGAAAAGGGTTATGGCATTTAACCAGCCCACCTCACAGCTGTGGGAAATGCCTCTAAGCAACTTTGGGGGTAATGGAATACATTGACCCATTTCAACCACTGTATTTAGATACATCATAAATTATATCTCAGAATGTGTAAATAAGCACAGTTAATCAGTGTAGCTAAGTAATAGCAAAAAAAAACTGAATCAACATACTGTGTAGAGATAGCACATTAAAGTCAAAAAAGCAAACAATTCTTACTTGCTTGAAGTCTAGTAATATATTCTTCCACTTTTTTATTACGTTTTGCATTTGTGTATTCTTTACGAGCAACAAAACCCCTGTAAGCTGAAAAGAGATGTGAAAAATTAATTTCTCTGTTAGGTACACAAAAGGCTGAAAGATTAAAAAAAAAAGTTTGGAAGGAGTTACACACCTCCATTAAAATATTCATAAATATTTTACAGTGTTTACCTTTCCAGAAAAAAAAAAAAAGTCAAATGAGGACTAGCAGTAAATCTACATAAAAACTACATTTTTTGGTGAGTAAAGTTATTATAAATTAAATGAATGCAAACCACAAAAGAATCAGAATGTAAAATAAGATAATGGTGAAATGTATTAAAAATGTCTGTTGATGTCTCCATCAACACTATAATTGGTCTTATTACCTAGGACGGTTAATACATTCTATTTTCATTATTATATAACCTTGTCAGGGCATTCCAGAATATTATTAATAACAGTATCATCTGTGCAATCACCTCTTTCCACTGCTAGAATTGCCTTTTAAATGTAACATTGATAAATGTAACTTCAGTAAAGAGATTGTCATAATCTGGTTAAAAGAAATTGTTTTTCATAAGAACAGATATCACCAAGTATAAGATGCTTTGTCAAATGTAACAGCAGGAAAACAGTAAAAATTCACATCCAGCATGCACCTCCATCTATCAACTGTATACACACAGCTTTAAGCAAAATGTTAAACATTTTAAAGCCATTACCTGACTGTATTTTAATAGCACTTTGTTCCCTTTGTTCCTTTATCTTTTTGTATCTCCTTGAACCCAGCCACCCTCTGACACAAGCTTGAATCAAAATAATCATGTCAACTGTCTCCTTCCGCATTAAATTTAGCTGCTCCACGTGATAGTATTTGAGAAATACCTTAAAAAGAGTAGGCAGACAAGCAAAAGTTTTAGTAACCCTCCTAGGTCCTGTATTCACTCAATCCATCTAACATCAACAAGAGTTACTTGTTGGTTTCAAATGATGAATAGACTCTTTAGCTGTGGTACCTAAAGGATCATTTTTGTTTAAGGCAGCATGTTGTTTGGGGTAATAGTTTACCTTACCCTTCAAAATCTTTTGTCAGTTCCTGCTTATTCATGTTTTCATGGGAAGATGTTTTAAATTCCCAGTGTAAAACCTCAGTCTGTAACTATAAATCTGTTGTCAAAACTATGAGGCTGACATTTTTGCTAAACTCACAAATCTGATGTATTTATCACATAAATGCAATCTAAAACTGGAACCTTTCAACATCTCTGCTTTCCAGCTTTAAATACAAGGCACTGTTTATTTACTAAATTGCTTTTACTGAGCGTGCAGCTTGTATAACACCTGACAAACTAGCACAGCACAAGGGATACAAACACATTCCTGGGGTGTATTAGGATAAAATAAAGTTTAGAAAGAGCTTGTGCAATTAAGACAACAGTAATACTCATCTTGCAAAATTCCCTCATAAAATGGTACAGATGCAGATTAATCCTAATTCAAGTAGATGTGAGCTATAGATCTTACATCTCAAGATGTGCTTCTTTTGGCTGCATGTAGCCAGAGGGAAATAAAGGTTGAGGAGGAGGTAACTGCATGGCTCCTGCCCCACCTGTTCAGGAAGATGTCTCAGAAGAACAGTTGTTTCTTCTACCCTGAGATGATTTCAAATAGTTTAGGATGCACCTCACTCTCTACCCTTATCCTTTACAGGGATAACACTTTACAGGATCAGAATTTCCACCAGATATCAGGATCCAGCAAAGGGTGTTTTTTTAGAGACCAAGACCTATCCCAACCAAGTGGGTGAGATAACAAGTTGCATGGTAAGTTGGCAGTGACATGCTGCAATAATGCAGACTGAATATTAAAGATTTACTTTAGTTTTTCCAAGAACCCAGTTGTCAAGGCGGGCTTTTTCCAAGATGGCAGCACAGGTTTCTGGGCTGACTGGAGGATCATCATTTGTTTTGTAACAGATGAGATAATACCTAGAGACAAATATATGATACTTTATTCCAATAATCCATAGCAAGCAATAAATGCAAATACATGTAAAATATTCATTTAAATAATAAAAACAGTCATATCAAAGAAAACAGGACTGGAAAACTCCAAACAGCGTATGAAAGAAATTGCTGTGATTTCTATGCAGTACTGAGAAACTCAATCAAAAGTGGATAAGTGACATACTGCCCACACTGGAGGGTTGTTAATTCTATATCAACACTAGAAGTCTTTTAAGAAGTAACTCAGGTAGAGTTGTGCATCAGTTCTTTGCTCCTCTGGCTCCCTGCAATCTGTGAAAGTGATTTCAGTGGCAAAATAAAAATATTTCTAAAGCTTTTCTCCTAAATTAGCTTCTGTCATATCTAGAGATGTCATGAAAATGTAACATCCTATGTGCCATCTACTTTTGAGTTAGTAACATGATGCAAGATGCGTCCCTGCTCTTGTTGGCTCCTTCGATTCAGCTTTGTAGATCCTTTTGGAACATGCATGTGCTATTAGGACATATCATATGTAAGTATTTACTCTGGCAAACTCATTACTTAGGATTAATTTTGACTAGGAAAAGACATCAGGATGCTCATACATAAAAATTACCCACATGTACCACCTCAGCTCCTGGGTAGGAAAGTTCTCCCATGTTCCAGGACTTTTCAAAATGCTCCATAACAAAACAAACAATACCTATCTTGTTCGTGTGTGTTTATTTTTATTTGTTTGTTTTGGTTGGTTTGTTTGTTTTAATAATGAAAAATACATTAATCATGTGTGCTTTCTGATAGTACAATCTGTTGTTTGGTTTGGTTTTTTTTATTACTCAGCCTTTGTGTACAAAACGTGGGTTGTACCAGCTTTAAATAATGTTAACAGTTTCCTCATGGAATAATAAAAAAGTGTAAATGTTGATTCCTGCATTATCACAAATTCCTACAGCTCCTTTATTTATTTTCTTTTCTTTTTATTACACTATGAATTGGTTTATTTTTATTCTAACAAAATAATTTTGCCATTATCCTAGGTCTACCTATAACTCTCAACTATTAATAAAAAAAATTAAAAGGCAAGGAGATAGATACTTTAAAAAAAAAAACTTTTTATCTGAAGCAAACATTCTCAGTGCTGAAGATCTGCACAGCCTAAATGCAGTCAGAGACATTGCTCTCTGGAGAGCTACCATGTTATGTTTGATGCTTTCCTCTCTTACCTGAACAGTAAAATTGTTTATAAAAAGCAGTGACCAAGAGTCACAGCACACCTTGTGGCAGTGGTAACTACCTTTTCCCATGCCGCACTCTTCTAGAACAAGAATAGTCCTAGGATTGTCCTTTCCAGGAACAGTGCTATAAAACTATGCACTTTGTCCTTCCTCTCTTTCCTCATGCACCTGCAGCACTCTGCTGATAGCTTTCTGCTTCTACTGCACTGTTATTTTTCAGGGCTTCTGTGTAAATGGGTGTTGCTTGCTTCTTCCTAGTTTTGATCCCCATTCCACAAATCTCAGTTCTGAGTGATGCAAATACTCAGGGTCTTTATTGATAAGAGAGAAGTACAAATTAAGTGCTTAGGTTTAATTTTTTGTGGTGGAGGAAAAAGAGATAGATAAAGGAATTATAAAATCATAGTGAATTTGTTACTGTTCTTAACAAGTGACTAATTATATTTTAAACAAGCTACGCACTTTATGAACATCTCAGCACTGGTTTAACAGCATCAAATCATCATCCTCCCTGCACAAGCAGCCGCTGCACAGTGCTGAACGTCAGGAGCTAGAGAAACTGTGGTGCTCCTTGGATACTTTTGCTCCAAATTCTCAGCTTTTATTTGAAGCATTACCTTTCTAATCCTCAAGTCTTTGAAGAAAATTTACAGATTATAAGCAAGACAATTTTTACCCAAATGCACAGGGAGCCTGAGTCATTCTGAGATGCAATCTTCCCCTGCCATTCCAAAACAGGTCACTTATTTTGTGCCTGAACTGCCTTTTGTCATCCAATCTGCAATATTCTTTGTCATAGGACATATTTCTGTATTTTATCTTTAAAAGCCACACCAAAGACACTGCTCATGCTTAGCAAACACTGGTCAGCAATGATAGGAGGGAAAAAGCCTTCTTGACGTCAGTGTTACCGCTTTATGAAGTTAGCGAACAGTATCCGGTGGGAATAACCCTGTCTTCGGATTCTTGCTGTCTCCAGGATTCCCGTGTAACGCAGCTGAACCAACACTTTTTCTTTATCAAACTTGTTTGCCTGTCGGTCGTTGTTTGGCTTGATGCATCTGACAAAATGGGGCTGCCCGACCACCATTTTGGATAACAAATCCATCAGGGAATACTGCAAGAAAGTTAGAAGACATCTGCCATCAGGATATACATAAAACTTGTATATAGGTCATGAGTAGCTGAAGATTTCATATGATCAGAGTCATGTCTGAATCCATTTCCATTTCAGTAAGCTGGTACTTTAAGGGTAGATGAAGGAAATGGCCCAACAACAATTATAGCTTTGATAAGATTTCTAAGTCACTAGTGTATACTACTTGAGAGAGACACTGATTCCACATGGATGGAACAAATTCCACCCAAACTACAATCATGTCTAACATATGACAGAAACTCTTATTTGCTTCTCTCTGAGTTTTGTTTGATAATAGCAACTCACTTCTTTTTTTTTCCTTTTGTCACCTATTTCAAGATCCTTATTCGCCCAGAGAGTAAATAATCCTGCTATGAATGGGAAGTGGACAAACAGCAAGCCAGTAAATATTGCCATCCCTTCATTAGACTGGAAGAAATTAAGTGCAGCACAGAAGAGGGGCTGCTGAAACTGCTCTTATCTAGCATGATCTGTTCATTGCATAGGCTGATGGCAGTACTATAGCTGCCCTGCTGGGAGGAAACTGCTGAGGAGAGCAAAACTCGAAGTACACAAAGTCACAATTCCAAAGTTGCACTTTTCTAACCTCACCAGGGCAGCAATCTAGAGAGGGGACATAGTTTGCAGCTCCCCATGCCCACTGAGGTGAATCTGTCTGTAAACAGCCTTGATTGGTGTTTTGTAAAATTGCTTCATGAGAGGACCTTATTAAAACACAAATGTAGAGGCTCATTCCTCAAGATTCAACCTGATTCAACAGAAAGAGGCAGCCAGGAGGGAATGCAGTTCAGCAGTAGGTTGGATATATGAAACTAGGGTAGGACGTCAAGAGCCATATGTTTCCTGTTAAAATGTGCAATTCCATTCCAGACAGACGCTGCACCGTGCAGCAAAGTGCTTAATTAGCTTCATCACTAGTGTGCCAATCGAACACAAACAAGTAGGACATGCTAATGGATAATTTTTTCTCCCACTCAGTCTGAGGTGGCAGATGCTTTTCTCAGTCACCCATAGATTTCTGTGTATAAGCAAACCAGTGGGGCTAAAGCTGAATCTTCATTTAAAAGCATTAGCTAGCATGAGCTGAGCAGGGATTTCCACCACAGAAAATAATAACAGCAAAGTGTAAATATAATTAACTCATTTGCAGTCTCTGATGCTGGATGTGCTGGTAATGCACTGAATCACAATTAGGTTTGAATGAGATTAAATATTTTTTTTTCACCTAGAACTTTGGAACACCATACAGCTTTAGACCACCATAACACCTGGGCTAAAATTACCCTCTGCAGTCCACAACTTGTGCAATTGTATCTACTAAACAGAGCTCTTGTTCCTTACTGTTCTCTGTCATGTAAATGGGCCATTATGGTTCATAAGCATCACTTCAGCCATCTTTATATTTTGCTGGGAGATATGACACAAAAAAAAGTTGGAGATTCAGAAATGAGTCCAAGTGAACCAATCTGTGCACCACATTGGAGCAAAGACACAGCTATTTTCTATTGCAGGATCAGCAGCACAAGCCAGTTCTTGGGAAACATAGAATAGTAGGTGTTGGAAGGGATCTCTGGAGACCATCAAGTCCAAATCCCTCCTGCCAGTACAGGATCACCCAGGGCAGGCCACACAGGAACAGATCCAGGCAGGTCTGGAAAGTTTTCAGAGCAGGAGACTCCACAGCCTCTCTGGGCAGCCTGTGCCAGGCTCTGTCACTCTCACAGTGAAGATTTTTTTTCCTCATGTTGAGGTGGATATTCCTGTGTTCCAGTTTGTGTCCATTGGCCCTGATGATGATCATCAGACATCATCATGACAGAAACGTGTCTGTGTAATGAAGTACAATTAAAGATGAACTATCACAATCTAGATATTTGTACTGCACAGACCACTGTGCCATATATGCAGCTCACAAGATTTAAATGGATCACTCTTGATTCTAAGTGAACAGGTGCATTTCAAAGGGTGAAAGAATACTACTCAAGAAAAATTTATTAAGAGATCTCATATCTTACTCTAAAATAAGAGGCAACTGTCTGTGTTTTCATGCTGGTTGTCTCTCTTGGATGATGTCCAGAGTCTCCTGCTTCAGTCTATAAAGATGAAGAAAGAAAATGACAGTTTTTATCTCTTTGAGCCTGTCGCGCCCTTTCCAACACCACAACAAAGAACTCTTAGAGAACATAATTAATAAAAAAGAGAATCTAACCAGAAAAAGTCAGCATGATCACTAGCACAAACCAGTTACACCAGTACATTACGTTACTTTGCTACATAATACACAAACATTCACACACAAAGGACACAATTTGATAAGACAGCATCTAAATAACTGCCACAAATAACTGGGTAACGTCTGAGGTTCTGTCTGTTATTTCATTATCACTGTTATTTTGGTAGTTCTCTAAGGAACTTGACTATGTTCCACACAATACAGCTAGGATTTTTTTTTTTTTTTGTCTCCTGAAGTTGTTACACAACTACAGCCAGAAAGAAGGAAATGTTACATTTTTACCTCACGGAAGGAATATGAATTGCAAAACACAAAGATATCCAGCTAAACAGAAAACAGGAGAGGGAGAAAAACCAAGGAAGGGGTTACTAGCTTCCTTTTAGTATCAGTAATAGCATTGCCTTTCTAGTGTAATTTAGGGTTCAATGTAGAATCACAAAATCACTTTTCTTACCTTTGTATGGCTGATTGATTTCTGTGGGGTCCACATTTGGTAACTGATTGTAGTTTTGCTTTTAGTGTGTGCCAGGTTACCTATGGAAAGATGAAAGAAAGCAACCTACCAAAATGCTTAAATTTCATCTAAAGTGAAAATTATGCTGCAGCACTTTGTTCATGCCCCCCATGTAAACATATGATTATAAAGGTCATTGACTTTTTTTTGGAATGTCCTCATTTCCTCTTCCACCCTTGAAGTGGAATAAGCTCTGAAGAACTTGTATGAAGAGGGAACATGGGTTGAGTTTTCCTCCTTCAGCACATATGTCACATACTAGAGCAAAATAATTAAAGAGACTGCTGCAGAAGGTTAGGAAGACACATCTTAGAGCATCCATGTGGTTTTACCCTGAGGATGTTACCATGCTACTCCAGTTTTAAGGCTATGTATATATTAGTTATAAAAAAAAAAAGTGTTACTACCTTTCTCAGGCCCCAAGACGTGTCATGACTCAATCTATACAGCTAAACTTTATACTTTACTCTTTGAAACTCCTTGTAAAGGAAGGTTGTGCAGAGCTTGTAGGAAACCATTGCTGGCTTGTGTTTTCTCTTGAAGAATGCCTGGGTATTTCTGGGAGACTGCTAGCTGACATGGTCCAAAACTGTCCCAGGGAGGCATGCTAACAATAAATCAGAATGGGCAATCCTATGGGACTGTTGCAGCTACTATTCACTGGCCCTGACTGGTTTACTAGCATAGGCAGTCTTAAGACTCTAACCTTGGAATTCTTAATCAAGTAATACCTTCATTATGTTGACTTGAAGGACTAGGTGCATTGAAGTGATTTAAACAGGCATGGGTCTTCCAAAGGAATAATGAAAATTCTGCTGAGCTTTCCATCATGTTGATAAACCCCAAGCATTGCTGCATGCTGCCATTGCTTCTGCTAATAACGAAACACTTCTGCAATCTCGCTCTCCCCTGGGAGAACCTGTAATCTCTCTGTGCTCAGCTACTATCAGGACAAGCTGGATAAGAGTTGGAAAAACAGCTGTAAATATACAGCACGCCGAGCTAATGCGTCACGTATTATGTGATGATATCAAGTGCTAAACATCCCTTGGGCTTAGCTGAGTCTCACAGTGTGATCCACATCTAACTGTAGTTATCTGAAACTGAGGTGTCTACAGGATCCCTGCGGTATTCATTGGAGAGAGGCACCTCAGAGGACATTGAGAAACACCTGAGATAGGCAAGTTGTTTTGGATTCTGGGTAAACCTCTACATTTCTACTGATTGTAGATTAATAATTTAGCTCAGAAATATTTAGTTGGCTTTAGCTGGATGGTTTATGTCAGTTTTCAAAGGCTACACACAGTATTTCACAATATTTAACAAGAAGAATTAAAACAACCTTCAGAGTTATCTTGCAGAATGTTATGTAAGACTTGGGATCAGTTCCTGGGATGATTCAGGCCCTGACTTTGCCTCTACAAAAATTGTATCTTAGTATCTTAGCAGCTATCAACAAGTGAAAAGTTCAGGAAAGGACACTGAGCTCATTGTTTTCCGAGAGCACTGGCTCAAAACAGACCTTCAAGACCAAATTTTGCATTCCACTGACAAAACTCTCTTTGGGAAAAATAGAAGCCTCACCAAACCCTTACTTTCTGTAAGCTATGATAACATTTTAGAGACATTTCCATTAGGTTCTTCCAATTCAGCTTTTCTGTTCTGCTGAGAGTACCTCTCCCATGTACAAGAAAATAATGTTATAAAGTACTTACTGTATGGCAGCAATGACATCACACAGGGAGTAATACAATGCAATAGCAAATTGGTTGTAAGGAGACTTACCATTGTCCTACAAGGGCATACAGGACACTGTGCCAGGACCTGGTTCAACTAGAGTGCAACTTAGAAATTTCTTTAAAGCCAGCTGTATTCCTTCACCCCAATTTATGACCTCCCCAAGGAAGGGCTCACTACTGAGACCCCATCAGTTACCTATTTAAAGGACTAGAAGACTGGGAAATACAGGAGTGTCTCCTCACTCTGTGCAGTAGATGTTAGGAGCCCCAACCTTGGTTCTCTACTACTTCAGAGGAATATTGCACTGAGACAAAACAGGTGATTTACATATGTCCTGTCCAAAAAAGGCCAGTGACTTACCTGATCCTTTCTGTTCAGTCCTCAACTCAAGGGATGCACTCCACTCCCTGTCTTGCTCCCCTACCCTGAAGAGAGGACCCTGAAAGCCTCTACCACTTCCTTGGCACTTGACCAGACCAATCCCTCCCCTGCAGCTTGAGATGGCTGGGGCTCCATTTTGTATAGATTCTAGGGTTGAAAGTTAAGCCACAAAGTGTATAATGTCATCAACAAATGGTCATATGAAACCTAGCAGTGGTCATCATGAAGGCTAGAGAAGAATAGGAAGATTACCACAACAGCAATACCTGTTTTTGTGAGAGGATGGATTACCAATTGTCGTGTCAGATTGTTTTCAGATGATCTCAGTAGCAGAACAATATCAGCTGGCAGAGTATCTCTATTTTTCGCTAGGAATCCACTTGCATTATACAGAACCTGTTTGAAAAGTGTATTTATGCATCTTCTGATCTTTTGAAAAGTAACTGTAATTTTAAGCACTCTGGCATGTGGCTTTTAATATATCAAGATACACAAATAGATTTTCACCCATCAGGTGTGCTCTTGCTTACAGCCTTTCTTTGGATGACTGAAATTTCTAACTTTCCAATACTGATAACCATTATGATGCAGATCACTAAAAACAAATTCATTGTTGCAAAGTAGCTTGAGATATTTTTCTCCTAATGCAGATATGTTCATAGTAGTTTAGTTGGTATGGATTTATCACTAGGACAAGTGTATAGTAGTCCTTCTTCACATGAGCACATGTATAAATGCACAATTAACAATACACTTCATTTCAAACATATCAAACAGGATTACTCAAAAGACTGTACAGTCTTTCTGTCCCATTTATATTGTGCTGTACTGGACTCAGGATTTACCCATCTTCCTGGAAATATCTTGTATTGTTTGTAGACAAATTTTTAAAAATCACAAACTGCATATTGGCAATTTAAACCTCTAAACATTTCATAAAGGGTGTATCTAACTCAAAATGAACCTCTAGGGCTCTATCTCAGTGATGTACTAAAAGACCCACAAGAAAATATGTCCTGTGAAGAAGGGTAGAAGATACTAGCAAATTTAATTTATAAAAAACCCTCAAACAACAACCCAGTAACAGTCTTAAATTACATAAAAGGCTTGTAAAGCAAGAGGAAATAAATTGTTCTCCAGTTCCACATTAAACAGGACTAGGAGTTCACAACACTTCTTTCACAACACAAGATTCGGGTGACCAGAGGCTTCTTGTTTCAGTGTGTCAGCAGCTCCTCCTGAGTTTGAAAGGCATGTGCAGCAGCAAGTCACCTTGCACAGGAGGGTGAGATGCTTTTCATCAAACGAAGCAGAAAGCAGGGCCTGCGTTATCTATCTGGCTGATGACTAAGTACAGAACTAAGGAAGGCTGATGGGGTGTAGGAGGCAGTAGAAATAATGGAGATGGATCCTGATTCGAAGCAGTGGGAACCAGCATGGCACAGGACTTTGAGGAGCACTGAGTTACATTACATAATGGTTATGTTTTGGTTCTGTAATACTGTCAGCTCATGTACCTGGTGACATTTAAGAAAAATATACTCCTGATATTGTTTTTTTTGTTGTTGTTGTTATTTGTTTGTTTTTTGTTTTTCTTATTTTTATGAAGGAATATAACTTTCCAATTTACTTTTGATGTGTAAGGCACTGCCAACATTTCCATGTCAGGCCTGAATAGGTGAAGGTTGAGAACTAACCTAGCCGACCTCTTTCCTTTCAGCCCCACCATTCCACAATCTTCAACTACTATCATTAGGTCACTTACCTTTCCTGCATAATGATAAATTCCAAAGGTTAGATCTACTCTTTTGGGTCGCCAAAAATATTTTGACTTCAAATTATCTTCAAATTTTTCTGAAAGGAAACACATACGTTTACCTTACTGGAGTTACTGAACAATAATTGTATTCTAAAGCTGAGGCCTTATATGGATATTCACTGACTTCTCAGACAATGCAGAGGCACAAAACAGACTGTAAGGTTTTTAAGGATAAAGATACCATAATGGTCTTGTAACAAAAGGCACTGGATAGAGAATATGACAGATCTTGGACCAGTTCCTTTGTATCATTTTTTTTTTCTGTGTCACCTCAGAAAATCACTTGCTTTCTAAGATTTTAATCTTCATATATGAAACAATGTAGTAATCCTTTCTAAAGATTCCCTGGGGAATTGTGAGGAAAAGTTTATCAACTGATTGAGGACCTCTGTACTGTAGACTAGAAGGTATGGGGATAGAAAGACAACAAAATCATATAATTTCTTTAGCGTGGGCGTGGTTAATGGATGTTACTAGGTTTTCTGATTGGCTGTTAGTTAAAACTCTCATCTGACAATGTGCACATTTGAAAGTGAGTAAACCAAGGATTTATCTGCACAGAAGCCCCCACTGAAGTAATTAAATCAATTCTAACCACAAAAACTCAGCAGCACTGAAATATTTAGGATCTGAATTAGAACATATTTAGGTGTTTTAATTTTCAGTTCTGAATAGAAAAAAAGACCAGGAGACATAATTTGCTGAAAGGCACTTATGCAGGTTTGCAGCCATTACCCTTAAAAAGTTCTTGTTGAGATACGGTTCATCAAAAATCTCAGAAGAAAATGTGACTCAACTTTGAAAACAGTGTTCTTGGCATATGACCCCAGAATTTTAACTTAGTTTCATCTTTATCCTTCAAGCCCCACAACTAAAAATTCCTGAAAATTCCTGAAGGTAGGAGAATTCAAAACCTGGATCAGCAGCTTAAGTTCATTTGTAGTCATGATGTTTCTCTATCAACTTCAAAGACACATCAATCCCTGCATGAGTGTCTCTCTCAAACACCATGACACTGGAATGTGGGCTCACTAAAAATATACCTATATATTTCACCAAACAGAAATCTAACATGGAGACATCCTGCAAAACTGTGAAATAAACCATATACTTACCTACAAGTGTCTGATCTGTTGCTTGTGGGAATCGACTTTCCTCATCCAGCAGGGACAATAAGCCCATTGGTTTCTGCAGGAACATATCTAAGAGGGGCCTGTTGTCTTCATATTCTATAACTCTTGCATCAACACCTTCATACAGGTATTCATTCTGTAACGAGCAATAAAAGGTATGTTCTGTCTATGTGTACAGAACCACTTCAGGAAATAATTCACAAACCAATGTAGCAAATGAAAACGACATCAGAAAGTATGCCCTGGACTAAAGACATCAAGGTTTTGCAGGAACAAACATCACTGGGGATGTCTCACATTGTCAGGCTACAGATTTAAATTTACATTTGGACATGTTTCATATGGCATATTTGGTAAAGTAAGATGCTTTCCAGGAATATGAAAGAATAAATGGAAACAGAGTTAAAAAAGATAATATATGGTGTTTGCAGATGACTACAGATTACAGAGGTCTCACTTGTTTGATCCTCCTCCTCAAACACCTGCAAAAGTTCACACATGGAGAAAAATGGTGTACACACTCTCTAAAACTAAAGAATGGAGTACATACTTTCTAAAAGTTAAATAAATTGTATCAGGTTGGCCTCTACAACACCTTCAATCCTTTTGAGGAACTAGGGAAAGTTATGAAGCAAGATTAAAAAACAATAGAAAAGCTGGTGGGGGTTTTTGGTCTTTTTTTTTTTTCCTTTCTTTTTTTTTCCTGAAGACTGCAAATATCTTTGGATTCATACAAGACTGGGGAAAACCTGATAACAAATGCTGGGTCCACAGTGTGTTGTGCTGTTTTAATCTTGAAAATAATTTAAATTATAGCTGAAGAATAGAAGAATGACTTTCTTTATCCTTCAGCAAGGCAGAGGACAGCCGTAGATTTACAAAGAGAAAGATTCTCTAGGGACTGCCACCCCTCCATTATTTTTGCCTGCATTACGTAATACAATAGCAGGCAATATATACACCAGGGTTTCCTTCAGTCCTGTGCAGGCTATACTATGAAACACATAATTAAGCCTTTTGATCTACTTTAAAAATCATTTCTCTTCCTAAGGATAGGACTTTATAAAAGTGTTCTATTAATGTGACATCCATTGTGCTATCCTGAACTCATTGTGAGAAGAGTTTCATAAACATGAATGATGGCTAATATTGAGTTCAAAGACCTCTAACCCTGAAAGACCTCTCCTTATGTGTCATTCATTTGAGTCTGAATGAGTGAGGAATGCAATATATCGAACATTTCGAAGAGGAGTTAACAGTCATATATAACAGAAAAGCACATTATTAGACTTCATACCTCTTCATCTCTAAGCCAGAGAGAAACAGCAAAATGAATAAAATCAATAACACTGTCCTAGAAATGCATGCCCAAATAAATAAATCTGCTGATCCATTTGAAAAGGAACAGAGACTATATATCTAAACCATTCCAGTATATAGTTTGATCTAATTTCCCAGGATACTCTTTACTCCAAAGATAGATTATGGCTCAGTTTATATGCCCATACAAGAGTGTAAGCAGTAAGAACCTCTTCTGCAGCCTCATGAGAGCTCCTCATCTCAGACACATAACATTAACTTCATTCATGTCTCCTCTGGAACAGTGGACAGGTGGAGTTTTGCCTTTATTTTAACAATTACCTGAGCAGCAGGACAAGGCTGGAGAGTAATAAATGTATTGCTGATACAGGCAAGAAGTTAATTATATACCTGCAGGAGCTAGTGGCAGGAAGGGAATGAATCCATGGTATCTTCCAAAACTAATACCAGAGTAGGTATTAGTTTATTAGTTTCCTCAACTTAACTGAGGGCTATGGCTGTGCTGACACACAGATGGTATGCTCATGAAACCAGCTGTGACTGCTTAGGATTATCAAGAGAACACTTAACAAGGGGGAAAGGGAAGAGATTGCTCAGGAGAAATCTATCAGAGATGAGTGTTTCTATGACACTCAAGACAGCCTCAAACAAGCTGTTACAGACAACCCATCTAATAATTAACTTGGCTTCCAACTTCAAATGCTTGTGAGACGTGATGGTTTGGGGAGCTGGTGCTGTAATAGCTGTCCCACTGCACCCTAACAGAAACATCTGCTCCCCTCCTCACCTGGCCAGTGAACAGAGCCTGACTTCCAAACCTGTAGAGATGTGACCATTCGGTCTTTAGTGCCTGCATGTCAACAACTGAATGTCAGTGCTGACAGATTTGCTAATGCTGCTCTCTGCCCAGTAGGACAGGGAAGGAGTTCATCACTTCCCATGGGCTCCTGGAGGATGGTTGATAACCACATCTTCAAGGCACCAGTGTGACAGATGGCTCAGAAATAAGATACTGTGTTGGTCTTCAACTGTATTATTAGTATAAAAGCCTTAATGATGCACATCATAAAACTGTAATGAAATAGATCTTATTTGAATTAATAAGCTGAATCAGCTACAGGATTCTGTAATCCCCCATGATGTTTTATGACAAGAAAGCTCCTTAAAATAGCAGCTGCTCATTGAAATTCGGAAGCATAATCCACTAGAAAGTATTCCTATGGATGAGATGTCAAAAGGAATGATGGAGTTACATTAATACTTGGGCTCCTATCTCATCTCAGTATTGCATGGTATCTTTTCTGTGATCAAAATCAGGTAATATAAGCTTGTGCAAACTGTTTTCTCTTAATAACAAAAGAATTATATAAATGGTCTTTATGTTTTGTAAAAGGAAAAAAAAAATGGCATTTTGCTAAGAATATTGTATGATGATGCTTTATTTTCTAATGGAACACTGGAAACATTCAGAATGAACCTTTTCTATCTGAAACTGGATTAAATTGCTACATGAATCTAAAATAAATATCGCCTATATTTAATGCAAAAAGTAGCATTCTTCCAACTGACAGTAAACTTATCACTTTCCAAAATGCTTTAGATATTTGACATTATGCCTTTTACTTTTTATAGAAAAATCATAGATGACAAAGACATGGGGATGGTTGTTTTGCTGGACAATGTCATCTGCATGCTCCCTACCTCAGCCTTTCTGTTGACTAGGGAAAGTAGATTGCATTCAGACATAGAAGCCTTTATTCTTAAATGCAAATACTGTTAACAATAAAGAATAATTCCCTTGATTTTGACTTGAGTTCTTCATGTTGGCACACAGACACTCTGCTCTAGCAGATATCCTGAGCCTCGGGTAGTGATAGTACCATTGAACCTTCCTAATATTCCTTCTGAGATGAACTGAAAATGTCCACAACTCTGTGAACATTTTTTTAGATTCAGGTACAGAAAACACTGACAGTGCTAAAAACACATCACCTGCAACACTGGAAATAAAATTCAACCTTACATGTTTACAATTTGGTTTCATTGCACTAGTTGAAAAAAAATATTCATATTCCTTAGTTATATAATCACTACTTCTTAGGTTGACATGGGATAATTGAGAACTAGATTATACTCAACCAATTTAGGCCTTGACTTCCCACTGGATATGTCAAATTTAATCTAATTGCATGTGGTATGGTACATGACTGGTCTTAACACAGGAGGGACCTCACAGTCAGCAGAAGAGATTCTGAAGCCACCTGCTTTCTCAAAGACTGTTCTTGTGATGTAAAACGGAACAACCACATTATAAATAAGTGAAAAGTAATGCTTCATAAAAACTATGAATCATATTGCAAATCATTCTGTGCCACTGGGTTGTGAAGCAGAGTAATACATTTGTCATTTCCTGGTTCTGCAAGGGGGCTGAGGTTTACACCCCTGTTTGCATGAACTTAATCTATATAGCTCATTCTGCATTGCTGTATAAAATCTTTGGGGACTGTTACAAGATAACATAATGAAGTTTGAATACTCTGGTGTAGTGGTGTCATGTAAATTAGACATCTTAGCTGGTATTACAGGCAGGATGTGGGCACTTGTAATGGGAATATTAGGGTTGGTATAAAGGAAATATGAATGGATATTTGTGTATATACACCAGAACAATGAGTCTTAGGAGAATGGCCTGTGATCTGAATGAACATTTGTTCACAGCAATAAAACTGAGGGAAGTGTTGTTTACATCAAGGCCAGAAGGCCTTCACTCACATAAAAACATAGCGCAGACAGCTAGCAAGTGGAACACCCTCTAAATCTGACAACAGGAGGATGACTGCAAGGTTACAGCACATTATATATGCTTTTCCTTTTCCTACAAGCCCACTGAGGTAACAGACTGTAGAACCAACGATGTATATATTCCCAACAAGCAAAATCAGGTATTGACCTTGCCTAAGGATTATGGAGACCGAAGTAAATAAGGCTTTGAGGTGAAGACGTGCCCTGACACAACTAATGCTTGTTAAAGACTGCAAAAGATCTGTCCAAAAACTATTTCAGCAAGAAGGCAGTAAGACACTTGCTAGCTGGTGTTCCTTATTCTCTGTATCCCTCACAAATGATCCTGGCCAGAGCACTTGAACATACACGTCCTTTTGTGTTCTATGTGGGTGTGAGTTAATGAAAACTGTGACAGAACAAGTGGGTAAAATTGACATATGTAGAGATTCTATAAACAATTATTATCTTCACCTTCCATAAAGTCTATAATTGTCATATTAATTTCCTACAGGGAAAAATCAAAATCAGAATTTCATTTTCTCCCTCACCTGCTTAGTAGCAAAATAACCACTCTGCATAATCATAATTTAATAATAATAACTGCACTGGGGCACAGCCAGGAGAGCAAACTGCCCGTACTAGATGATGACACCAGAAACCTCTGCATTAATATAGATCAGGCTAAAATGTTCTGTATTAGGGTATGTAGAAACAACTAAAGGCAGATTAACTGAACAGGACCCAAGTCTAACTAAAAAAAACAAACCAACAAAAAACTAAAATAATACTTGGGTGTACAGGGATAGGGTTAGGAAAGCCAAGGCAGGTTCACCACCAGCAACTAGGGAAAATGTGAACAGGCACTGCTGAAGGGGTATGGATGACACAGAAAATGCTGAGATGCCTGGGTCTTGACTGATGCTTCAGACCTGAGGGAAAGTCTGGAGCAAGGAAAACTTACCCTTGGTAGGGGAGGATCAAGTTAGAGAACATTTTTGCAAAGTGGATGGATACATGTCCATGGGGCCTGGTCAGTGCCTGGATTTATCAGGAATAAATAGCAGTGCTGCAGTCTGTGCTATTTCCATCCTTGAACTGTTCCAAACAGTGTAGACAAGTGCTCTTTTTGTGTGAATTTGTGCACTTGAGAAAGAAGAAGCCTAAGTAATTACAGCAGTTCAGTCTAATTTCTCTCTGACTTTTAGATGATAATAAAGACAAGGAAATACTTGTGACTGAGAATCTCCTACTCAGATGTGTAAAAACAACTACAAGATCTAAGACTGCTAGACAGTATTTCCTGAAACAATTAGAAATAGAATAAAACATTGATCTATATAAAAGAAAAATTCTATTTTACATGTAGATGTACACACCTCTAAAGTCACACAAGCATTTACACACTTGCATACACAGACACATTCCAAACTCTCTCATCCTTTAAACAAATAGTGATTAACAGTAACAAAATACTCTTTGACCGCTAATAAATAAAATTAGTATTCAGAAGGATTTTCATTTATGTATCATAAAACCCAATAATTTCAATAAAACAAAGGAGGTATTACTTCATGTAAAATTTGACTGTTGACTGTTCTGCTCATACAAGATTCTGCAATATTTCTATTTTAATCAAGATTTATATTTTTTCTCCTGGACAAATAACAACATTGAATAATGGTTAAAAGATGGTTAATTCAATTATCATGGAACTATTTATAAAGTTGAGATTATAACTTTTGAGCTTTCTCTGTCTTCTATTTCATAAACTTCTATAATTACAACTCTATTCCTTTTCTCTGTTTTACACAAAATTATTTTGATTAAATCCATCATTATTTAGCTTAGATGATCTAGCTCCTGAAGATAAACAAAATAATTGCGAGATTTGCAGTTTTTAATAATGGAATTTCAGTGTTCATTAAGCTTATTAGTAAGACATTATGAACACTGTGCTTTAAATATTATGTTGCTACTCATTTATTTTTTCACTGTAGAATAATACATCACTCATGTTATTCCTCAAGAAAACAACATTGCATTTGCATCAAACTGATTATCACTGTAATGTTGCTTAGATACAGTAAATTTCAAGTTTAATTCATTTTATGTAGGCATTTTACTTGCAAATAGCAAGCACTGCTTCAGAGAATACATACTCAGAAAACATTTGTTATAATCTGCAATTTACAACCTATTATGGAGAAGGAACAATATAGCTTCTTGAGACAAGTTTTTATGTCTTTAGCAGTACTAAAGCTTTATGCAAATATCAACACATACCTGTTCCCAGGCAAAGACGTGTTGGTTGAAGTAGAACTGAATTTGTTCATTGGCAATGTTGATACAGAGTTGTTCAAAAGAATTTTTTTTGAAATTCTCAAAACCAAAGATATCAAGAATTCCAATGTTCAAACCATCATCGTTTCCACTGCAAAGATTAAATAAACTTACTATTATTGTATATTTATTTTTCACTGACTAGTTGAGTCATTATTTCACAAAAGGGAATAATGGGCCAAATCTGTACATCTGTTCAACAGAATAATTTTTGCTAAACCAGATATTTCTTAAAATAGCCATCAACTTTTGTTTGAAATACAATAAATGCACATCAGTTAAAAGACGACTGTGTTTGCAGATCAGATACACTGAATCACATAATAACTGAGTCAACTGATAAGCATATAGAGGATTAAGTTTTATTTTTAAACTCAATATTTGTGAGTTATGATTCTATTTTAAGAAGCTGACTACAGTACAGAAACACAAGCAGTTCTTTTTGTTTCTCTTGTAATAAAACAGACTTTACTTATCAGAACCTTGAAATTAAAGACTGTTGCCACAAAATATGTTTTCTTAATATTATTTATTAATATTAATCTCAATTAAAACTGATTACTTTAACACAGAAGTCAGAAGAATTAATAGCAATACCTTTAATGCATCTAAAGAACAACTTTAAGTACAGGAGTGTGATATGAATATAAATTACCAATTCAATTCCAGAGAAGTACTACCAGAAAAAACTGCAGTATGAAAGTTTAGCTAAGGCATTCTGAGACACATGTAGTCATTTCTGCAATTGGAAAAAAGCTCTAATATAATGAAGTCCATCTCAAAAATGGAAGTGTTTCACTGTGGAGGGATCAAATGCATTTGCTGATTTTGACCTGTATTTGGTGACTAATTTACCTGTTTGGAAATTATGGTTTTGATGAACAGATTGCTCAAATTTGTCTGCCCTCTTCCTCCTCAGAGATAATTACATAAAAATAACAAATACAAATTATTTTACTACCACAAAAACCAAAGCAGACTGCTGGTTCTTTTTTTTTTGTTGTTGTTGTTGTTGTATAGTAAACTTTTCTGGTTGACCTTTCTCCCTCCTCACCAGTGTAATAAGTATTGAATTTGAAAAGGGCTCTGTAACAGGCACATGAAAAAGGAACATATGCCAGCAGTGCTGTTCCATCTATCATGTACTAAAGTTCTGTTAAAGTTCTGTTTATTGCTGCTCTGCTGTAAAAAAATATTTGGAAGTTTAAACAAATTTTAACATGCCTTTCCTCTGATGTTTAAAAAAATATAAAATATCCAGATTTGCAAACCATAGCTATTTATTACTGATATTCCTCTTCAGGTAGTTATAAGTTTGCCCCTTTCCATTGTTATTATCAGCCATGAAGAGCCTTGACCTATTGATCTACAATGCAAGCCACAACATTTCTTCTTGCTTTAATTTGCAAAATGTGTTATATCCTCAATCCAAATATCTTTCTTGTTTTCTGTGTTTAAAATGTCATCTGGTAAGAGTAGAGTGGGCTCAGTAAATCTTCTTTGATACTACTCTCACATATATGAAGCTATGCTCATAACAGCAATGGAAACAACAGTATCAATACAACTAAGAGAAGAATTTGACCTATGTAATCAACAGATGAGTGTCACAAGTTAATCCTGAAAAAGTATAAAGGAAAAAGTAGTATGTGATTTACAAAGGATTAAATGAGTAAAGGTGAAACAGGAAAACACCAAATACCTGTGTTATTTGTCTCTACTGTATTTTCACTTCATACTATGAACAGAAGAAAACCTACCTTTTTTTTTTTTTTTTAACACCATGGTGTCATAACCAAAAAGGCAGCAAAGAGTAAGTATATGAGAACACTAAATACCGTACTGTAGATTATATTAATCCCACAGAAAAAAATTATCTCTTTATTCAAGAAATGCTTTTACCTTAAAAGTTTGTCAGGTTTGAGTAAAGTGTTGATGCGATTGACTATCCAGCTGAAGAGGCGCCCGTAGAGCGCTTTGGCCATGGCATCTCTGACATCAGTGGCTTTTTCCACAGTGTTGGGACGAATAATTGTTTCTCCTCGAGTCACTACACAGTGAGAGGTGAGGGCCTCCTGCAGCTCATCTGCCTGAATACACAGCAAGGATGCACCTGGGAAGGAAGGTCACAGCCACAGCTCAGAGGCAGATTTAGGGAGGGAAAAATAGGCATTTTTGCAGTCCAAGGTGCAAGTGCAACATACCATAAATAAGGGCTAAATCAAAGTCTTGAACTTCTATGGAGGTGCTCATAATAAACAACTGTCAGTATCTAATTGACTTACCATTCTTCCTAGCTTCCACTGCAGTCACTAAGTGATTCAAAGCAGAGGTCTTTAAGTTCTAAATTGCTTTATCAAGGAGATTATTTCTCCAAACTGCCTATGGGAAAATACTAGGGAACCTAGGAGACTATGTTAGGGGTATGTAAATTGTGACGTGTGAGTATCCCTCTCAGTTATAATCCACCCATGTAAGCTACTGCTGTCCTTTTGCTCAAAAAAAGGGGTGCTTCTTTCCCATTTCCACAATATCCTTCTATCCATGGCAGGAAAACATGTAAGAAGACAATGTGAAGACTTAATTATCTCCCCATCTGTAATTGCTGAGAAAGACTAACAACTTTCTTGAGAACTTTTGCCCTTTTCCCTACTCTGCCTCCCAGCAGCCTACCATGTAAGGTACACTTTCCAAAGAATTAGTGAGCCAGATTTCAAAAGGCACATACAGGAAACAAGTAACAAGTATTTGAGAAAGAGACTGGGAAAAAACTATTCAATGTGTTAATGAGATCCTCCATCAAATGTTCAAATAACCTTGGAAAAATTCCAAAGGTTTTCTTTTCAGGCATCTGCAGTATTAGTCATGTGGTGCATAACATGGAAATTTTTTCCTTTTTGCATTTGAATTCAGGTGGGTTTGGAATTAATCTGTCTTCAGTATTTAATTATTCCTTCAAAATTTCCATGCGAATGCAGTTTTCAATTTATTGCAACTCTCTTGCAATAAAAGAAATTTGCTTTCAAAACACTAGAGGAAAATAATCTTAAATCAGGAAAAAAACCACTCACAGTTCTCAAGGGCTACTGGATTGGAAATGTTGCTCTTGTCAATCATATGTTCAGATACCACTGCAGAAAATTCAATGTTACCCACATTTAAAATGGCAGCCAGGATACTGTACACACTTCCAAGTTCCTGAAATTGGAAATATTTAAAAAAAATGCAATATTTAATAGCCAGATAGATTTGTCATTTAGGTTTGTGTGACGGGCATGTGGTGTGTGGTTTCCTGTTGTCTGCCACATGCCCACTGCTTTTAGGAATACTGTTCTCAGTAGTAAATCCCAGTTCCGTACTCAGCATAGTATTTCAAGTGTAAGGCACCCAAAAAGGGCAAGACAAACCATAGCTGCATCTCTTTTCCATACTTGTCAACAGGACAGGACTGACGTGGAGTAGTGAAACAGACAACAGTGGTGAACATAATCCTCTTACACTGGAAGAATTCAGAGCTTATTTATATCCACCCTCCACTGTCTCTGCAGGCACAACTACATCTAAAAATGTAATACCTAGACCAACAAAAATATAACAAAATGTTTCTTGGATCACAGAAACAAAGGTACTCCAAATAATAGGTCTGCAGTGGTCCTCACTAGCATTACCAGAAAAAGTTTCACTGGGAGAAGAGTGAGACCTTACATTTCTGATTTGGTAAAGCACTTTACCCTTCAAGACGTCAGTTAGGAACTGTGTAGTCACCAAAGCACTTTAGTATGGACTTCACTTAAAAATATTTAAATTTCAAATGATTTACTAGGTTCTGAAGAAGAATTTTGCCTTGAAGAGGCTAATATTAGTCTGGACAGTGAAGTGATACAGCAAAATTAGTACTAAGTACTTATACAAGACAAATAAAATAATATTTGAAACTAATGACAGTGTTTTCAATGCAGGTTTGACTTGAACTGTGAATTTTCATTTGAACTGTGAATGTTTACCAGTATGCTTGATAATACCTAAGTATGTTCCATTCAGAAATGCTGAGGTGTTCCTGTAATCAGACTAGGTTTTAAGACAGGAATCTGTGATATTATATATTCTAAGGCATGTAGTAATAGTGCTTTTTGTAAATAGCAGGTTTCTAAGTTTTTTAAGAAGCAGTTTTGTAAATTTTCTTGGTATTTTATAGTGATGGACTTTTCATAACTGCACAGCATTTTATCCCTAATATTCAAGTTTGCTGGTACAATGTCAGGCATCATTTACTCAGATAAACCCCCTAGTTACTCTAGAATACATGATCTTTTTTTCAGCACTTCCAGAAGTTAATCTAGCAGTTAATAAATAATTATTCCAATGACAGCAAGACAAACTAGATAAGCTCACTCTAAAAAATTATGCTCAGGATATCTGGCACACAGTTTACCTAGACTTTAAGCAATAATTTTCATTTCAAACTTAGGGATGCAAAATGTAAAGAAACTGATAGTTCAAATTCTGCTATTATGATGTATAGTTTGTATAGCTGGTGACATTTTGGTGCCCTTTTCCTTGTGTTTGAAATCTGGCTTGATGTCTCTCATCTAGCATGATTATTGTTCACCTTAGGCAGTCCTTTCCTATTAATTTTGCCATGCAGCCTGAAATAAACCAGTGTGCATTCAAGGCAGGGAGTACTGACAGTAGTTACTATTAAAGCCTGCTGGTCAATTAAAAACAAATTCCAAAAAAATAAAGCCTTGTTGTTTAGGTCTCAATTTTAACAGGAGTGGAAAAGATACTCTGTCCAGGGTTTTATTCCAATAAAACAGGGAACATGCTCATAGAGAACCTCCTCTGTGCACTGGGATGAATGTAAAAGCTTAAAGCTGCATTACTAAAAACTGAACTCAACTGAACTTAACAATTAATAAAAGTAACTCAACTGTCTTACAGTATTTTTGTCCTCACTGAAAATAAATTGTCTCTGCACATGTATTCTCTAACAGAACCTCAGTGGGGGAAGAAGACTTGTCTGTTCCTTCACTCTTGCAAACACAGCCTCAGAAGGGCTAATTCCCTTTGTGTAACAACCTGCTTCTGAAACTGTGGGGATGCTACAGGTAGAGAATTCTTTAGAGATGCAATGCATGGTGGCTTGCTGAGTTAATCAAGTGAAGATCCATGCTAGAATTGCACCACGTGGACAGTGACCTAGTTCTAACTGGATCTTGAATATGTAAGAAAGGTTTCTTGTAGATGATCAGGACTGTTGTTTCCACCCATTCAAGTGAACAAAAAAACTGGGTATAAAAACAGATTTGCTGCTTTTCATGGTACAATTTAGGACTTATTGAGGTCTCTGGTGCTGTGACAAAACTGTTGTCAGTGCTGAACTGTGTGCATCCTTCCATGCTGCTTCTGGAAAGATGAAAGTACAGGTGTGAAAGGATGTGACAGTACAGGTGTGATATTACTAAGTGCAGTTGTGAATAAGCAGGTAGAGGAGAAGATGACTGTGAAATCCACTGCTACTCTGACAATGCAAAATGAGCATGGAGGAACAGAATATGTGAATAAATCTGTTCTGCTAGCTATTAAAATATTCACATTGAGGGAAAGCAGAAATACTCAACTGAAGTGAGTAATTTTCTGTGAAAAGCTCCTTATGACACGCAGTTTTGTCAAAGAAATTAAAACAAACATCCATTATGCAGCACTGCTGCTGTATATCAGATTCTATACGGATCATACTCCTATGATTGTCTGTGATACATAAAGTCAATGGCAGACAACAGCTGTGATGCACCACTTCTGCCTAGAGAGAATACAGGCCTGTTTTATTTTAATTCTACCAAAAGAAAGAAAGCCTCAGGACAGGGGTTTTATGTCCAGCAGAGCAATGATGTGAGATCAGAAAGAATGAGTTTAGTTAATGCTTAGTGATGGGATTCACTCCAAAGGATGTAAAAACTTTACTCATTTCCCTCTTGAGTTGTGAAAATGAATTGAGTTCATCAAAACTCAAATCAATGAATTCTTATATCTCTCACCACGATCTTCTTCCTAAAACAGAGATGAGGCTCATATTCACAGGCCTAAAAATGTAGGCTAATAAATAATTTCAGTATCAATTTCTGTGCATTTAATTTGCAAAAGGCCTTTTATCCCAATTACTCAGCTGTGTTCAGTGGTTTCAAAGTATTGTTGACTCATACAATTTTATTAGTTTATCAGAGCCTTGAGACCTTAAAACTTTAAATCTGGTAATTTAACAGTAAATTGACCATGCAATATCCTAAACACACTACTGCTAAAGGAAGAAACTAACAAGGGAGATTATTTGAATGCTTTATATAAGTCTTTCCTGATTAAGGTAGCCATTAAAGTTTACAAAAAAAAAAAAAAACCAAACAAAAAGGAAAAGGGTTATCAGCACTCACCTCCAGTGTAAAACCTATAACTTTGAAGCACTGCTCAATTAATTCAAACTGAGACTTATAAAAACTATTGTTCATGAAATCTTGCACTATTCTGAAATGATCGTTTTGCAGATATCTGAAAGAATTGATGGATACAGAGTTAGAATCTAAATTAGGTGGAGAATTCAACACCACATTTCTTAGTAATCAATTTACATAAAAATAAACTGCATTACCTGGGAGGTCTATATTCTGGCAGTTTATAATGTGCCAGTTTTTTCTTTTCTGCCAGACCAGCATAAATATAATAAAAAATATGGAAATTTTTCTCTCCCCTGAAACAACAAAACCAACAAACTGGTTTAGTAATGTAACTGTGTTGCATTTCTTGATTACATACAGACTAATATTAAATGTTATTTTAATAATAGGCAAGGCTCATGCAAACTATCAGAGGAATCAGAAGGAAACTTTATTACACAAGTTCTTGTGAAATGAACACCCTACCTGTGCCATTGTGTTTGTTCTGAAACTGCTGGGGTGGCTGCTTGATGCTACAAGCAGCTATTTGCTGCTTTGCCTTTGATTCAATTGGCAGATGCTGGGTGAGATATTGCACATTGCTCACCCATTTGCATTAAATGGGCTTCTTAACCTCCAGTTACTTTAAAAAAACTGACCATGGGAAGCTATACACTCCTGATTTAAACATTCTGATACTCTTTATGTATCACATATATATTTTTTATGAGATTTGTTTAAGGAACCCAGGAGACAATGAAAAATAAAATTAGGAATAGCAGGAGTAGTTTTCAGATAGCTTGCAGATTTATAAGAAAAAAAAAAATCGCAGTACCTTGTTCATTTTTGTGTTCTGATCTAAGATAATTTCCTGCATTGTCGGTGAACTCTGTAACCCCCAAATTAGATCATAATTTTTATACTTACACTGCCTGGTGGACCACTCTGGATTTTTCAAGGAGGTACTCTGAAATCTGAGCTCCTACAACGGTGCCACCACAAGTGAATTTCATTTCCAGATATTTTCCAAATCTGCTGGAGTTATCATTGATGATAGTGCCTGCATTCCCAAATGCTTCTACAAGGTTATTCACTTGCAGGATCTTCTCCTGCAGAGTCCTGTTATTAGCCTGGATAGGAAAAATATATTCCTTAAAATGATCAGTAATCCTTTCAAATACATTCGTTCTTAAGTGTTTCTTTCCTCTTCTAGTTGCTATTGTGAAGTGTGATATTCATCAGGGCAGACATTCCCATGTGAATCCCACGGCAAGACAGGCACGTATGTATGATGAAACTTGGCAGAATATACCAATCTGCAGAACTAATGGCTGGCTGAAAGAGATAACACACACAATGATAACAACACCACCAGAATCTAATCAATTTCTGTGGTCCAGCACTTGGGAGATGGCCAGCCTGCTTGTAGTCCCATGCTGACTGCTGCACTGCACCATACCAACAGAGCAGTTTGCTTGCATCTCACCTGGCACATGCAAAAATGGCACTTTATTTAGATAATTATGATGGTTACTTCCCAGAATGACCTTAGAGAGGCATCCCTTTTGAACCATACCTTGCCCAAGACAGTGAGCTGCTGAACCAGAAGATGGGCACTTTGTGTCTTGCCAGCTCCACTTTCTCCAGAAATAACGATACACTGCAGAGAACAAGAGCATGACTGAGTCCATCACTCATCTCTCAGCCTAGTAGAGGATGGAATTAAGACACCTCATCTTTACCTGGTCGGAGTTGTATGTCACCATGGACTGATAACCTATGTCAGCCACAGCAAAAATATGAGGAGGGTTGGCAGTTCGTTTGGCTCCAATATACAGTTTGGAATGCTAAGTGTAAGAAAAATAAAAACATTATCAATGACAATAACTTTTTTTTTTTCATCAGAGATTAGTTTTATTTTCAGATTAATGTACAACATGCTGAGGTTACCAGCAGTGATGCTTTGTGACTGAGCTGTTACTGCACTCACTACACTGCGAATCTGTACATACTTAACTCTCTAAGAATTGCTAAAAAAGGTGAAGCACAATTTTGTATGATGTCAGTCCTGATTATGCTATAAAGCCCACATTATTAGAAGAAAATGTAATGTTGACAGACTTCAACTTACAATTTTGTTTTACTTGTACTTCACATCCTCTTAGCATTTCTCTATGATATGGATGCAAAAAAATAAGATCTTTTCTGTACCTGTAATGTCTGATAAATAATAATGCCAAATTATTGTATGACCATACTTTCACACCTGTCTCCTTCTGTAAAGTGGAGAGGTCAATTCACAAAAGTTAAAATTTACAGGATTGCTTTGTGAACTGTCTGATCAATTAAATAGCTATGGCTTCCCTAGCTCTCTTTACAGAAAATGGCCCTAGCTTCATATTCCATGGGAAGTGGAGAAGAAGGAATTCTCCTTCCCACAAGGGATAAGATTCACCAGGATAAATGCATTTTTCTGCACAGATACTACTTCTGAATTAGCTGCTATGGGCAGCTAGTGCCTTTACACTCTGTGGGGTTCTAGTCAATACATCTCATTAAGTTTAGCACAATTTATCTCATCCTAGAAGTAATTCTGAAAGTCACTAGAAGAGCAATAAACTCAAAAATCCTATTTCTATCCATTGATTAAAATGGGTGACTTGCTCAGATATACCTGTTTTCACTTTAGATGTTACATAGACATGATCTATACTATAGATATAAAAGTATTGGAAATGATTTATTTTTATTAGTTTCTCATTTCTGTGCTGAAATTTAGCACATGATAAGTACAGTGTCAACATGCTCTTGAAGGAACAATTGTATTGGTAATTCTGGTTTTCAGAGTGAAGTAAATCTAAAGAATGGTCTTACTTCATACATAAATATTAATATTTTAATGGAAATCAGTACTAGTTTAAAAGAACCAAACCTAGATTTTCACACCTGTGAAGAATAAATATCTACATTCCGAAAAGGATTGACAGCAATGAGAATGTCCCCAACATATGTGTAGATCTGATCCTTGGCATAACCCTTCTGCAGCTGCTCTGTTACTGTATTCTGATGGAGAAAGAATAGAAACAGTGAATCATACAGGGAAAAGAACAATATTAGGAAAAAGTATAAAATATTTATATAGTTACAATGAACAAGGATAGAGAAGGAAGGTATCAGTAGTCAGGAATACAACTGATCGTGATCAAAAGTGAGTAACATTTTCAAATGGGGTACAATCACCTCCCTGCTCCTGCTTGCCACACTGTTCTTAGATGATGCCTTTAGGTGGAGGCCTTTTGAAGGCTTGCCTGAGAACTCTCCACCTCTGAAGAGATGGATATACTTCTGGCTCATTTGGGTTTTTGTGTATCTTCTCTTTAGCACAGATTGCTTTATGGCAAAAGAAAAAAAACTAGTCTTACTAGCTCATAGCTATTTCCAATGTTTTAAAAATGCTTAAATATGAGCTTTGTGCAATAGATTAATTTTGGATTAGCTCAATTATTATTAACTAAACATTAAGCTACAATAGCCAAGCTCCTGGATGCTGGAAGATGTTCTGTGGGCTGTTAGCAGTACATAGATTACCAGCACAGGAGCCTGATTTGGTATTCCAGACTGACAAAGATACAATATACCAGAGAAGCTTTACAGATAAGAGAATGTGAATTACAGTCTATGCATAGCCTGGTACAGGAAGAATGACAGTTTGTTTACCACCACTGATGCCCTCTAAGACCTGCAGATAATGTGTTGTGGCCTGATTCTTCTTTCTATTTTGAAGCTTGAAGCATGAACACAACAAACTTCCTCTCTCCCTTACACATGTTCCCCTGCTTCCACTGGATTAATTTTTGAACTTTGACTTACCAGTGATGTTTATATCAGTAATTTTGTCAAATGTTCACCAGAAGATATTGACAAATCAGAGTCTCAGCTGCCATAAATTGATCTCAATGAATCTCTATACCAAAGTAAGTAGGAGAGAACCCAGCCTTGGAGACTGTGGTAAGCTAGTTTAAGTCAACACTATATGTCCAAGCAACAGAGAAGGTGCTTGTTCTCGGACCTGGACCAATTTCAGGTTAACACATCACTGCACACTGGATTTTGAGCTGTAATAAAATCCACTGATATACATGCTGTTAAGCAAATACAAGACTGCTACAATACTGCTCGGTCTAAGACTGTAACTACAAAGAGTGTTTTAGCTTTGAGTTGGAACCATTCCTGACATGGTGAATCTCATCTGAAATATTTGGCACAAACTGGCAAAATGCCACTGTACACTTACATGATTGAAGTGTGACAATCTAGTTGAACCTGAAAATCAACAGCACACCAGCACACCATTATGTTTCAATATATGAATATTCCTCTCGGGGATATGTGAAAAAAAAGAGGTTCTTACCTCATCCAGTACCTCCAAGGTTGCTAAGTCATCTACCTCTTCCTGGTTTGAAACTAGTGACTTACTGTAGTTCCCTTTCTTTGTATGAATACGTTCAAATCTAGAAAAGAAAAGATGCAATTTCCTGATGTAAGGAAACACAGAGCAGAGTCTCCATCTGTAACCTTGAAGGCTGTAAATCTGTAAATCTTGAAGGCAATTTAGTCAAAACATTACAGTTTTACATTGTTCTGAATTCAAGCACATTAATATTTGAATAACAGTACAGGATATAACTTCTTAGTGCAGTACACCTGTACTTGAGCATTCAAAATCTATGGTTTGATCCCACAACTGATACCATGAAGATTTCACTGTACAGATCACACTTGTACAGCAGCTGCAAGAGTGGAGCTATGCAGTATAAGGAAAAAAAGACCATATTTATAAAGCACATAACTGTCAGACTCTGGCACCTACCTTCAAAAAGAAAAATGACACAGATAAAAATTATGGATAGGAGGTGTAAGATGCAGACAAAGCATTCAGGAAGAAAACATTTCTAGCTTAGTAATGACAGTGCTCTAAAGCCTGGCTGAGATGACCACCAAAGAAACATTATTCAGTCTTACAGAAATTAGCAAGAAAATACCCAGACTTGGATCATTTGCTAAATAAAGCAAAAACGGCAGAAAATTTAAAGTTTACAATTCACATTAGTGAATTAGGGGGAAAATATGGGAAATGGAAACTGGATAAGTAACAGCAGAGTTCACAAACAAAATGAAACTCAGATGTGCAATAGGGCACAAACATGAACAACTGTCAAGTAAATACAGTTTCCTGATAGGATCTCACACTTCTTGATACTACAGGTAGAAAGACGCCTCTCAAACACATGGAATGTATAATTTGGCAGATTGAGAAAGCAGCAAAATTGTGAAACACACTTGCTCTTTACCTTGATTCTAGACAAGACCAGGGAAATCAATTAATTGACTTTGACATGAGTTAAAGCAGGCAGATGTTTTCTACTCAGGCAAGAACTTTAATAGACAGTGAACAGAGGACAGGAGAACGAGGGCACTTACACCAGGATGTTAGAATGCTAGAAAGTTAGAATAAATGACCATCACACTGATGGGGCAAGCTAAGAGACTTGTGAACCCTCACAGTAAGATTTACTTCAGAGTTTAATGGGCTATACTTGTTGAACACCACCTACTTCATGGGTGCTCCATCATGTCATGCCATCAGTGCACTGATGATGCCACTGCAGAAAGTCAAGCAGGCACCCACTTGGCATCAGTTACTGATTGCCAGGACAAAAAGGGTTTGGAAGAAATGGGGAAATTATGCCTCCCCCAACTCTGAGTGCAATCAATATCTGAATTATGAAGCTATAGAGACGAGTGCCCTTCATCTAGCACCTCTTTCAATTTAT